>CAXKVI010000005.1:31327502-31418440 GCA_964058755.1 Campiglossa producta | reverse complement strand
CGTAATCGGTTCAAAAGTTACGCCCAGTCGAATTTCCAAAAATGCCCCCCTTAAAAGTGGGCGGTGCCACGCCCACTATACAATTTTTTTGGAAAAATCATAAAGGAATGACCAGGGGGGTCCATCTGTAAAATTATATTATTTTAGCCATTTCAGCTGCCGAGATATGCCAATTTGTGCGATTTTCGAAATTTTCGATATCGAAAAAGGGGGCGTGGTTATCATCCGATTTCGCCCATTTTCAATAGCAACCTACCTTGTCCAGAAAGTAACCTGTATACAAAATTGCATGCAAATATCTCAATTTTTACTCAAGTTATCGTGTACACGGACGGACAGACGGACGGACATGCCTAAATCAACTCCTCCTTTAATCCTAAGAACTTTCATATATGGAACTCTATATCTATCTCGATTATTTTGTGCCGTTACAAACAACCGTTATGTGAACAAAATTAATATACCCTTGTACTAGTACTAGTACGCTGGGTATAACAAAGATAGAACTTCATCAATTTTAAATGCACCAAGTCCAACCAACATTCATGAATTACGAGCATTTATAGGTATGGCAAATTATTATTCTCGTTTTATTTCTAATTTTGCTAGAATTATGAATCCTTTATATAAACTTCTGCAAAAAAATAATGATTTTAAATGGGAAAAAGAGTGTCAAACTACGTACGACACAATAAAGCGAGAAATTACCTCTAATCAGGTTATGACTCCTTTTAATCCAAAATTGCCAATCATTCTCACGACGGATGCATGCAAAGTTTCAGTGGCTGGTATTTTGTCCCACAGATTTCCTGATGGTCAGTTAAAACCTATAGCTTTTGTGTCAAGGTCGTTAACCAAAAGCGAACTAAACTACCCAGTCATTGAGAAAGAAGCATTAGCAATAATATTTTCAGTGGTAAAGTTGAAACAATATTTAATTGGTAATTTTTTTACACTTATAATAGATCACAAGCCGTTGTTGACTCTGTTTGGTGAGAACAAGAGACGTCCCTTGATGGCCGCAGCTCGTATTCAACGTTGGGCACTCATTTTGAGTGGATTTAATTATAAAACTGAATTTGTGAAAGGAATGAACAATGATGCTGATGCTTTGTCTCGCATACCCCAACAGCAGACAATTTCATAAAGTCATTTAAAAAGTCTCTTCATGCCAGTTTGAATGGTTTGAAACAATTTGATATTGACACTGTTATAAATAGAATATTATTTGATTACCGTAATACTACTCACTATGCAACGGGTGAAAGACCATCGAAATTATTTTTTGCGCGCTATTTGCGAACTCGTTTTAGCAATTAAAAACCACCCACAGTACAGGAAGTTATTGATGAGAACCCAAAACAACAACAGAAGCAATACGTTGGCAAATGCAGTGTAAATTTTCAACCCGGACAAAAAGTTATGATTAGAAAAGAAAGATTGGTCTTCGTAATTATATTTATGTCTACACTCAAAATCAAAAAGAAATCAAAAGGCACATTGATCAGATTCGTGATCAATCAATAAAATCAGAGTCACCGAACGACATTTCACATGAAATTGAGAATACTTCATACCATGAGAAACAAAATGACACATCCATTGTAGGTGCATGCCCCGATTCTCAAATACCATCACCAAACACTATTGAATGTCCGGACCCTTTCAAGGGACGGTACCGCTGCCCGACTGGTTGATGTCCTCGTAGGCGCAAAGGCCGACATCACCGCCCTGCAGGAAATGCGATGGACGGGGCAAGGAAAGACGACCAGACCATCGGTCCTTGTGACGTATACTACAGTGGCCAGACACGCGGCAAAGCGCGTGGTGTAGGATTTGTGGTGGGAAAGAGACTTCGCCGCCAAGTACTAGCGTTCACTCCTGTTGACTAGCGTCTCGCTGCGATCCGCATCAAGGCGAGGTTTTTCAACATAACATTTATCTGCGCCTATGCGCCGACTGAGGAGACGGACGACGCAGAGAAGGACTCCTTCTACGATAAACTTGAACAAACTTATGATCGCTGCCCCCAACATGATATCAAAATCGTGCTCGGCGACTTTAATGCCAAGGTGGGCAAGGAAAGAGTCTTTGGTCCTACAGTTGAAAAATTCAGTCTCCACGATATAACATCCCCCAACGGCACTAGGTTGATTGACTTCGCCGCTTCATATGGTCATCAGTAGTACCAGGTTCCAGCATAAGCGAATACACCAAGCCACCTGGCTGTCCCCTGATCAAAGAACAAGAAACCAGCTTGATCATGTCATGATCGACGGCAGACACAGCTCCACCGTTCTAGACGTGCGTACACTGCGTGGTCCCAATATTGACTCTGACCATTATCTTGTCGCAGCCAAGATACGCACACGCCTCTGTGCAACGAAGAAAGTGCGCACAGTAACGGAAGGAAAGTTTGACGTCGAGAAGCTGCGCATGACACAGACAGCTGATAATTTCACAACTCGACTCTCACACCTGCTAGCAGAGGGCAATCCCCGACCTAACGATGTAACCGAGCAATGGAAGCATATCTCTCACTCATTGCATACCGCCGCTGAGGCCACTATAGGGTTCCAGCGAGCCCGCAAGAACAACTGGTACGATGAGGAATGCAAAACTGCCTCGAAAAAAAGGACGCTGCCTACAAGGACACGTTACGAACGGGCGCAACCCGCACTGTATGGCAACAATATCGTGAGGCAAAGAAGGAAGAGAGACGCCTTTTCAGAAAAAAGAAAAGTGAGGCCGAAAGGCGTGAGTGTGAGGAACTTGAGATGCTGGCTGACAGGAATGATGCCCGAAAATTGTATGAAAAGATCCGGCGGATGACGGAAGGTTTTAAGACCGGGGCAAGCTCCTGTAAGGACAATAATGGCGACCTGGTAACCGACGTACAAAGTGTACTTAAATTATGGAGGGAGCACTTCTCCTCACTGCTAAATTGCGAGGGAGACGTCGAACCCGATACCCCAATCCCTGACGATGGAAAAGGTGTCCCACCACCTGACTATGATGAAGTGAGGATAGCTATATCCCGGCTCAAAAACAACAAATTGCCTGGAAGAGACGGACTACCCGCCGAGCTGTTCAAACACGGAGGCGAAGAGTTGGTAAAAAGCATGCATCAGCTCTTATGCAGAATATGGTCAGACGAATGCATGTCTCCGGATTGGAATTTAAGTGTGCTTTGCCCAATCCACAAGAAAGGCGATCCCGCTAACCGCACCAACTACCGCGGAATTAGTCTTCTTAATATTGCATATAAGGTTCTTTCTAGCGTGTTGTGTGAAAGGCTGAAGCCCATCGTAGACAAACTGATTGGACCTTATCAGTGTGGCTTTAGACCTGGTAAGTCTACCATCGACCAGATTTTCACGATACGCCAAATCCTGGAGAAGGCCCATGATAAAAGAATCGACACACACCATCTCTTTGTCGATTTCAAAGCCGCTTTTGACAGCGCAAAAAGGAGTTGCCTGTATGCCGCCATGTCTGAATTTGACTTCCCTGCAAAGCTTATACGGTTTTGCCAAATGACGTTGAGCAATACCAACAGCTCCGTCAGAATCGGGAAGGACCTCTCTGAGCCATTTGAAACCAAACGAGGCTTCGTGCGATTTCTTCGATCTGATGCTGGAGAAGATAATTCGAGCAGCAGAGCTAAACCGCAATGGTACAATCTTTTACAAGAGCGTGCAATTGCTGGCGTATGCCGATGATATTGATATCATTGGCCTTAACAACCGCGCCGTAAGCGCTGCCTTCTCTGGACTGGATAAGGAAGCGAAAAAAGTGGGTCTTGCCGTGAACGAGGACAAGACGAAGTATTTGCTGTCATCAAAGAAAGAATCGGCGCACCTGCGCCTTGGCAGCCATGTCACTGTTGATAGTTACAAATTTGAAACTGTGAGGGACTTCGTCTATTTGGGAACCAGTATCAACACCGAAAATAATATAAGTCTAGAAATCCAGCGGAGAATCACTCTTGCCAACAAGTGCTACTTTGGACTGAGTAGGCAATTGAGAAGTAAAGTCCTCTCTCGAAGAACAAAGATCACGCTCTATAAGTCTCTCATCATACCTGTCTTGATGTATGGCTCAGATTCATGGACAATGTCAAGAGAAGATGAGATGGCCCTTGGAGTATTTGAGAGAAAAGTTCTCCGGAAGATTTATGGTCCTTCCCGTGATGCCAACGGCGAGTATCGAAGGAAATTTAACGATGAGCTGTACGAGCTCTACGCAGATCTGACCATAGTCCAGCGAATTAAAGCCCAAAGACTACGCTGGCTGGGCCATGTTATGCGAATGGACAAAGAAGCTCCAGCACAGAAGGTTTTCCTATCGTCGCCTGAATTCGGCAGCAGAGGAAGGGGGAGGCCTCGACTGAGATGGAAACAACAGGTGGAGGATGACTTGAACTCCCTTGGGGTTTCCAATTGGCGTCAGTTATCGCTAAAAAGGGATGACTGGCGTGCTTTGATATGCAACGGCCAAAATCGCTTAGGCGGTTAAGCGCCAATAAATGATGATGAAGATTAAAAAAAAATAAAATTATTTTCTCTCAATGAGTTCCTTAAAGACTTAGGGATGGGGTTCCATAGCCTGACTCCGTTAATAAAGAAAAGCCTGGAAAAGGTTAAGTAATTGAACTTTAGCAGAATAAAATTAGAGGAGCGTGCGCTTTTGGAAAACGTAAGCTTTTCGTACAAATAACCCGGCTTTTTGTAAACTAGCAATTTAAACATAAAAATGCAATTACGAGCTTTGATAAAATTTATTAGGTCACATCCGAGTATTGAGTTTCTCAACGTAGATAAGTGATCGAATTTCTTCAAACCGTGCACATATCTAGTGGCGTGATTGAAAGAAACACTGAGTTTATGAATGGAACCAGCATCTAGACTACTATAAACGACCTCAAAGTAGGTTATAAAGGGTACGATAAGACTCTGAATAAGCTTTTTTTTGTATCAGACGGTACGAAAATTGACGACACTCTAAGGCACCGCAATGTGTAATAAATTTTCCCACAACTTTATTGACGTGGTCCTCGCAGGACAACTTAGGGTTGATAACAAAGCCTAGATTTCTTACTTTTTCAACTAGCTGAAGTCGAGTAGGTCCAATGTAAAGGTGTGGGATGTTTGAAATCTGGATGTTATCTTTATATATTGGATGATTTTTGAGCGTTAAGTGGAAGAAGATTTGACCTAGACCACTCCATAATCGAGAATAAGTCCTGGTTCAACTAATCTGTTAAATCCTGAACCATGCTAATATGGCTTGAGATGTATAATTGTACATCGTCCGCGTAAGCGTGCCGTCGAACATTAGAGCAGACATTAAAAATGTCATTTATAAAAATACTGAAGAGCAGGGGACCCAAGACAGAGCCCTGCGGTACTCCAGACCTGGTATACCCCACTTCCGAAAGAATGTTACCGACTTTTACCTTTTGAGTTCGGTTGGTAAGATAGCTCATTACCAGCCTAACTGCGTTTTCATCAAACCCGAAACATTTGTTCAACTTCTCACAGAGAAGGCCATGGTTGACGGAGTCGAATGCTTTGGAAAAATCCAAAAGACACAAAAGAGTCAAATGACCCTGGTCAAACTCCTGACGGATATCATCGAGTACTTTAGTGACAGCAGTAGAGCAAGAGTGAGTTTCTCTAAAACCCGATTGAAATGGACTGACGAGATTATTTTTCTCAATAAAAGCTGTAATTTGATTCGCCATAAGTATCTCAGATACTTTAGACAGGCCAGTCAGTATACTTATGGGTCTAAAATCAGAGGGCTCAGAAGCCCCAGATTTCTTAGGGAGCGGGATAACAATTGCTTCTTTCCATGCGGCAGGGAAAGTCGAGGTAGTGAAACAGTGGTTTATCAGATGGGTGATACAGCTTAATATGTTAGGTAGAATTAATTTAATAAATTTAAGTGGTATGTCATCAGACCCTGTTGCGTTTGATTTGATACCATAAACACATTTAGCCACTTCGAGTTCCCCAACCGACACGAATTGAAAATTAGGTAAGGATGATAATATGGACAAGGAATTTAAGGGTAGAGAGCTATGGGTAGCAGGGGAGCAGGATGAAACAAAAAATGAGTTTAGTAGGTTAGGGTCAAGAGAACAAGAGGCTTCCAAGGAAGGCCGTACGCCAAACCTCTTTAAATTAGACCTTAATTTTTTGGGGGGCAAATCAGTGCTAAGTTTACCAAGGTAAAATTTCTTCTTAGCCAATAGACCAGAGGTTGAAGCTTTGTTCCGAACCTGCTTATAGGCGATCCAGTTTTCGCGAGTAGGTTTTCGTTTCCATATGTTATATGCGAGGTTGCGATTTTTTAAGGCCACTTTGACCTCGCGTGTAATCCAAGGGCCAGAGCGCGAGGAGCACGCAAGTTTACGAAGTGGAACATGCTTCTTAAGAAAGTAAAGTAGGGATTGAGATAAACAGTGACTAATTGCCAGCAACGTTCCCAGGAGAAGTGGTTTAAATCGAAAAACAAGTTGTTTAAAGTAATAGCATTGTAGTCACGGTAGTAAAAATCAGTGGTTGCAACATCATTATATTGCAATTTAAAATTTAAAGTACAGAATATTAAGTCGTGATCTGGGACAAAAGACAATTGATCAAATAGAACCACACCAGTGGAAGTTGGGGCAATAAAGATGTCTAACAAGCTCGGACGCGAATTACACGAAAACCTAGTAGGCATTTTTCTATTAACAATGCGCATGCCAGTAGATGCGACCGAGTCTACGAAATTAACCGAATTGGAGTCAGGAGTTAATAACTAAATGATCAAAGTCAGTTAACTTGGAAGAAAGATCATCGAAGAAAGGGTGATAAAAAGAGTTTTCATTTGGGTTATAGACACAAGACACAAGAACTTTTGAAAAGGAATCAGATAGTATTACCGAGAGAAACTCAATTTCAGTTAAAGAAGACCGAGCTACAAAGTTAGCATCTAAGTAATCTTTACAATATATAGCTACACCACCTCCTTTTTTATCCAACCGATCATTCCTGAACAGCTTATAATTTTTAATGGAGTAAAATTGGTCCGGAATATCAGGGTGGAACCAAGTTTCAGACACGCAGATGACATCAACAGAAGAAAGTTCAAAAATACCCCGAACATAATCTAACTTTTCACTGTTCAAGCTACGAGCATTAAAATGCACAGCTTTAAAGCCATCTGCATGTTTGCATAGTACTTTAATCATAATTGAATGTTCAAATTGCATCTTAAAAGTCTAACGAAAGTAATCACAAGCAACAGTGGTAACAAAAAAAAAAAAAACAATGGTGAACTATACAAAAAGGAAAAAAAAAATATGTGTATATACGTAAATGCGAAATAATAAAATAAATAAAAATGTAAACAATAAGGCACTAACAATGCTACATAGGTGGTCGTTGCTAGTGACGGTGACAGGTTCGCTGCAACTTGAGATGCGCACGAAGATTTCACCCCGTCTGTGGAACACGCTGCTTAATTTACTCGCTTTCTTGTATTTAAGAGCAGCCTGTAAGAGTTTCCTTTTATCGGCAGGAAGGCTCTCGAAGATGTTGAAGTTGTTGTCACTGTCGAAACCAGCCAATTTAAGAGAAACAGCAGATTTCTTTTGTTTTCGATAGTTGGAGAAGGCAGAGAGTGCGAGTGCGAACATACGGTGAAAAGAATTTAAGTATCACAGCACTGTTAGGTCGCTCAGCAAAGTGTTTGGTACGAAAGATGTCGCGAAGAGGGGGAGGGGAGAACTCAATAAAGCTACATACACGTTCAAAAATGCAAGATAGGTTTTCTTCGCTGGCGTGAGGTAAACCAAAAATGACTGCGTCGGCCGAATGATTGTTGTTGGTGTTTGCCCTCTCAGTCTTTAGGTTTGCCAATTCCTCTTTAACTGCCTTTAATTCAACAGACATGGTGCACACCGTGGCCGATTCTTCTTCAAGCCTACGTTCAACTTTGTCAATGCGCTAAGCGAAGACGTTCAAAGCTCTCCTGCAGCTTAGCTGTAAATTTCCGCTCAAGCGAAACAATCTCTTCAGATAATTGAGAATATATACCACTGATTCTCTCCTGAATTCTCTCTTCCATCGAGAGAATTTTATCTTCAGTTGATTTTAATGCATCGAGTATCGAATCAGAGAGAGATCCGTTACTCTCAAGTCGCAGATTTTTTGATGCTGGAGATTCTTTGCTAGCTGTTTGAAGTTTACGCTTACCAGCAGAATCCATGGAAATGTAGCAGCAATTTACGATTAGGTTGATTAAAAGAGGTGAAAGCACAAGAAGATACAACTCGCGAGAATTTTGCAAACGTTTAGACCACAATAAATTAAGAATTACGGGAGCTCAGCAAAAACACGTCCGACTCATACAACTCTTTATTTCTCTGAATATCTTCTTTTAATTCCCAGAAAGTCTAATTCTACAGAGAGACGAAGACATGTATCGACAGTCCCTGTTAAGCTCATTCGGGCTCAAACTGATCACAACAAGAGCCACTTAGATAGCAAGTTCGCTGCAACATCAATCCATTATTTAGAGAGCATGGCATCAATATTTGGACCAGATCAAATATTTTTCATATCACAAGATGATAAAGCTCGAGTCCCTATTGGCGTAACTGCGGCAAATAAGCAAGCACCTCTTCTCATGCACATGGAATATAGAATAATTGCCTGATCACGATTGGGTAATCGCTGAGCG
The DNA here is from genome assembly GCA_964058755.1 of Campiglossa producta. NCBI lineage: Eukaryota > Metazoa > Arthropoda > Insecta > Diptera > Tephritidae > Campiglossa > Campiglossa producta. The sequence continues at coordinate 31,409,704 of CAXKVI010000005.1, read as the reverse complement.
TCATAAATTAACACCATCTGTGTATGCTGGTATCAAAATCACTTCCAGTATGCTAGGGCAGCCGCAAGCCGTTGGATATTCTGGGCCAAAATACATCGCTCTTCGAAGTGGAAGGAATAGTTCATCTACTGCTAATACTCATGCTCAGAATTTCGAGACGCTTATCGAACTTGAAGAGTGGTAATCCTGACGGTTGATGGAGGCCCAGATGAAAATCCGCGTTATCAAAAAGTAATAGGGTTTGCTATATACAAAATTTTAAGCGACATGATCTCGATGCATTGTTTTTAGCTACCAATGTTCCTTGAAGAAGTGCGTATAACAGAGAAGAGCGCAGAATGGCTCCTCCTAGTCGGGAACTGGCTGGTTTAATATTGCCTCATGACCATTTTGGGTCTCACTTGGATTAACGTGGCATTACAATTGATGAATATTTAGAGAAATCTAATTTCGAATTTGCAGGAAATGTATTAGCTGAAGTATGGAGTTCAATGGTAATTGATGGCTATGACGTTAACGAAAAATATGTTGGGCCAGGTGAACAAGATCTTCCTGATTTCCCAGACATTAAGTTGTATTCAGAACATGTACGTGAAAGCCAATACTTGCTCCAAGTCGTACATGCAAAACGTGTGGTCTTTATCAAGCTTCCATCAAGTCACTAATTCGTCACATGGAAAATATCCATAAAAAAGTAAACAAGAACGCTGCTCGTCGTGCTAATGAACTGATGTGCATTATTCAAAACTTGGAGCACCATGATTTTGAATGGCTTGATGAGAATGACGTGGACATTCCAAAATCAGATGAAAGTGAGCAGATTCACAATATTGAGCAGAAATCCAATCCAATGTCATCGAAAACTTAGAATCATGGACTGAAGACTGTTAATTTGAATTCAATTTAAAATAAGTTTTTTATGCTCATAAGATTATACAATTTTTGTTCCTTTCTCTAAAATTATAATATAAAAAAACAACACATAATGTTTACGTAAGCATGGGGGAGGGGGTATCCGATTTGCTTATTTCCGATGACAAGGGGGGTGGGGGGGTAAATAATTGTAAAAAATCTCCTGACGTAATACTTGAACGGCCCCTACCTCACTTAAAATGACTATATCTTTTTTGTTTATTGGGCGATTTTGATAAAATAAAGTTAAGGGCTCCTTCTAAGTTTCAAGCTGTCCACCAGAAAAAGTCTCATTTAAGTCCATTTCTTAGTTTCCGAGATCCTTACCTTCAAACGGACAAACAGACAAACAGTCAAACAGACAAACAATAGTCATTTTATCAAAAAAATTTTCAAAGTACAGACAGGAATTTTCTACAGTTTTATTATAGTATAAGATAGATAGATAAGTGAATGGATGAATAGATTTAAAAATTGTATTTCCCAAATTTTTTGGTACGCCACTGTAAGTATGCAATTGATTTTTGATTTAGCTGAAATTGAAAAAAATACTAAACAAAAATTTGTGAGAAGCACGCTTTGTTATTTTTTTGACAAACAAAGTGAATTTTTCTTCATATAAATCTATTTAGGAAAAAAAATTTCATAGGTACCTCACTTAAAATGACTATATCTTTTTTGTTTATTGGGCGATTTTGATAAAATAAAGTTAAGGGCTCCTTCTAAGCTTCAAGCTGTCTACCAGAAAAAGTCTCATTAAAATCCGTTTCTTAGTTTTCGAGATCCTTACGTCCAAACGGACAAACAGACAGACAATAATTCTAAAAATGGTTGAGGTGGACTCTATAACTTTCTCCAAGTCATCCCCAGTCATTTTTCCAAAGAAATTTTCAATGTATAGACACGACTTTTTAGAATTTTATTATAGCAATAGATTATTTTTAACTGTTAAAAAATTTACTTCAAATAGAATAAGTGGTATTTGCTCAAAACTAGAGGTCAATGCGCTTCGATCTGATCAATTGGCTGAAAAAATGAGCAATGAAACCATTATTATTATTATAAGAGCTGCCGTTAATAAAAAACATGAAAAAAGACTTCCAATCAGAACAAAACCGTTTGCCGTATTTTTATATTGTAACATAAAGTCCAACTTTTTGTTAATTTTAAATAATTTTATTAGGAAGGCACACCACTTCAAGTTGATACTGGGCCTGGATTCTCTAACTGTGAGTTTCGAAATGTACACCTTTTTTCCTATATATTTTAAATGGTGGTCGTATACGTCTATCGTTGTATGTTTCTGTGGACTTTAGTTAAGTGACCATAATTTGAAAAGCAATTCGGATATTAATTCTTTTTGGCAAAATTTAGAGGGCTTGAAAAATGGTCTGGACGAGCTAATGTTCCAAGAATTGCCCAATTTTATATTCAATTTACTAACTTTTCCACATAGCTCTGCAGGCGCAGAATAGAAGTTTTCATCAGTTAATCTTATTAAAACTAAGCTAATCAATAATATTATGGTTTGTAAAAACTTGTTAAAAATGAAATCCATAAAGTATGGTCTGCGCAAAAAGACTATAAACTTATCAAATAAAAGCAAAGGGTACATTTATCTCTTTGTTCTATTGGCTGGTTTTCATTAGGTCAAAATGACTGATCTCAAAAACTGACTAAACTGTCACCATGTCTTAGGTTTCAAATATGTTTTCATTATGTCTTTAAAACTGGCATGAAAATTCGTATTTAATTTGTGACGGTAAAATCAGCTGTGAGCACGTCAAATTATATACATTTGCTAACATGTTGGCAAATTTATTTTGTGTGTCAAAAGTTGAAAATTCCTATAGCAAACTGAAATTCGATCGTTTACACATGCATTATTTGATATGACAATGTGTTGTCAAAACTGACTACAAACGCAATTGACACAATATGCCAGCCGTTTTCATTGGTTTGACAACATTTGATGTCATATTTTGACCTAATGAAAACCAGCTATATCATATTTTGTAGAAAATAAGCTCCTTTTAGTGTATCTTTCTTTAAAAAGAAGATGTAAGTAAATCTGAGCAGATAGGTACTTACTTGATCTCGACTTTACAAAGGACCATGTGACTTTAAGCCTTAAGATGCAAATTTTTTTCTCAAAAATTTACTTATAGGTATATACATTTGTAGTACAAATAGTGATGCAAATTTATGTTTAAAGCCTCTGGGTTCCCTATTGAAAATGAATAAAAAATTAAAAAATATGTTTCTCTTTTATTACTAGATAACAATATTTTGGTACTTTCAAAAGCATTTTTGTACTCTTTTTGGTACGAAAAAAAAAATTGCCCTGGCAACACTGCTTATCACCACCAAGAAGTAGAAAAACCACGCGCGCAAAAATACACAGCTCACCTTTTTTTTGCGTTGAAATTCTTTTTTTTAGTAATTTTACAGAATTTATTTCCAAATTTGAAGTATTTTCAAAATTATTGATTGACATAATGCCAGTAAAAGTCAAATACAGAGAGCCAAAAGTACCTAATAAAATAGAACAAAAGTGATAAGATATCTGTATTCATATATTTGTAGAGAGAATCTTATTAACCCTAGAATGGTAATATACGTAAATTTTACGTGTATGTCTCATAAAAAGTGCTTTTACAGTTTACCGCAATTCCGTATAGCTGTGAGCACTCGGCAGTGCTTTCTTCATTTTATTGTTGCATTAAAAAGTGAATAATTAATCAATAGTCAGTTCCTGGTTCGCTTTTATCGTTCTTACAAAAAAAGTGTGTACGTAAATCTTACGTAGTCTTAGCATTAACGTATGTATTATTATCCAAACTTTCTATACAATTGAAGAACAGTTTTTGTGATAAACCTAATAAAACGCAATTACTTAAACTTTTTCATCAAAAGGTGAACCTTTATACTTAAAGCTTTGTAACTATTTAAAAAAAACGGCTGGCAACTGCATCTTTATATAATGAAGCTGCCCGGTGTGGTGAGCATCAAGTTGAAATATTCGCCGAATGTATGTAGAAATTCTGATTATTTAGTTTTAAAAGCAAAAAAACGTTGTACTTTCATTTAATAAAATCAACACAGAGGAAAAACAGGTTTTTATTAAACATTTATCTAAAATTACCCCAAACGGTGTAGTACGTAAAATTTACGTATATTAGCATTAACGTAGGGTAAAACTGTGTTACGATTCTAGGGTTAATGTTTTCCAAGAGATATCACATATTATGGAAAACCTGGCAATCCTATAAAATGCAACCTTGTAAAGAGCATACATGTACAACAACAAATATGTTTTTCAAATTCAACCGATGAGTTCAGTTCTAAATAAACTTCGTACGAGTAACAACGTGTTTTATATTTATTTCGGGCTTCGCGTAAGTATACCTTCAACAGGTTATGGACTCAGTGCGTCGGGATAATTTATAAATCGTCTCGAAGTAATTACGTGTGTCGTAAAGAAAAAGAACTAAATGAAAAATGAGTTCGTTGTATCAAATAGAAAAGGTGGACGACGCCAACTATGATACGTCGTGTATTCAAATGCAGTGCATCCTCGTGCATTCGGACATTTGGAAAGTAGTGAGTGGCGAATTTGTGAAGCCAGAAGACGATGCTGAATTAGAAGCAAAATGGAAAACCGAAAAGGAAAAAGCATTGGCTATGATAATTTTATGTTTGAAGCCATCCCAGTTGGGATATGTGCAGAATTGTACCAACGCCTTAGAAGCTTGGCAAAAGTTAAAAAGTGTCTATAAACCAAGTGGTCCATTTCGTAAAGTAACTTTGTACAAAAAGCTATTGAGCCTAAGTATGAGTGAAAATATAACTATGGCAAAGCATATTCAAGAATTTGTGTGCATTTCTGAAAAATTGGCAGAATTGGATATTAAATTAAATGAAGAGTTGTTGGTGATAATTTTGCTGTCCAGTTTGTCCCGAAGTTTCGAGAACTTCGTGATTTGCAATGGAGACTCGTGATAATTTCCCCACTTTTAATGTACTAAAAGTAAAGTTGTTAGAAAAGTACGATCGTCAAGTACAAACAGAGGGGCTACATAAAAGTGTTACAAGCGAACAAGTGTTTCTAGCGAAAGGGGAAAGCAAAATTCAAAATAGACAATTCAACGGAAAATGCTTTAATTGTGGTAAACGAGGCCACATGGCATCAAAATGTAAAGCACAGAAAAAAGACAAAAAGAGTGAAAAGAGTGAGCAGTGTTCTTTTGCGATGCTAGCAGCAGCAGATGTGTCAAGCATCAAACGTTCGTCTTGGTGTCTTGATAGTGGTTCATCGACACACATATGTAGTGAGAAGAGCATGTTTATATCTATTGAAGAGTGCAATTAGAGAGTAATGTTGGCATCTGAAAAGTACCTAGAAGCTGCAGGCATAGAGAGTGTATTAATAAAAGCTAATTGCGACATTGTACTAAAAAATGTATTGTTTGTACCAACAATGGTAGGCAATTTTATTTCGGTTGGCAAAGCCATAAGCAATGGTGTTAGTGTGAGCTTTGACAAACAATGTGCGACCATAAGAAACGAAAAAGGCAATATCGTATTAAAAGCAGATAAGAGAAATAACTTGGATATATTCCAGTAGCCGGCAAACAGAGAAGACGCAATATGTGGGAGTATTAGTGTATTACGCTCAAAAATGCTTGTGTGTTGGTGGTATTGCACTGGAAAAAATGTGTATGTTGTATAACTTAACACAAATCTTGACGACGGCCACTAAATTTATATTTAATAAGAAAACATATGTATAGATGTATCTCATGTTTTGTGTATACTTGAATTTTTTTTAAAGATTTTTGAAGAGTGTAACATTTTTTTTATTATTAAAGAATTCAGGTTTTTAACGAAATCAAGCAAACGGGCTTTCAAGCACTATGAATTTAATTTCAAAATTCAAAATGTAAATGTTGTATAACCTATCAGATAACTCACATATTAATAGAAAAAAACACGATTTGTGTTTATTTGATTTTTCTTTTAAGTTTTTTAAGAATGAATAAGAATTTGTTTTAAAAATTAAAATGCTGGTTTTTAACGAAATAAACGGGTGCTTCAAGCACTATAAATTTATGTAAGTTCTGTAATACGAAAAGTACCTGTACTAGGTATAACTGAACAAATAAATTTTGACGACATAACCTAAATATTGGAAGAAATATTTTAATTTTTTTTTGTCAACAACTAAAAATAGTGTTTTTTTTATTCAAATGTGGGTGTTTAGAAAATAAAGCTTACGTGCACTATGAATTTGTTTACAAACAAAGTTAGGCAAAAAAAATCGTTTTGTATCTCCATCTTATTAATAAAAATATATTTTGCATTTATGCTCAGTGTACCAATATAAGCAAGAAATAATAGAAGCAATGCGGCATCGACCTGGTTCAATCAATGCTAGCATAAAACTGAATAAAATTTGATTCTTTTATGCTCTGCTTGTTGACGTTCGTGCTGTGTGCGTGTAATTACGAACTGTGTACGTGAGATGGCCGAACATACTTCGACTCCCAGGAAAATATCTGCCGGCCTTTGATATATTCGAGAGCGAAGTTTCTGTGCAAAAGTGTTTCAGTGCAGTAGAAGAGAAAGCTATAATTTGGCATAAGCGATACGGCCATCTAAATTTTCAAAGTTTGCAAGAGCTGTCTAATTAGAAAATTGTTGATGGGTTAGAACTAAAAAAACTAACCAAAGAAATAAAATGTGATGTGTGCATGAAAGCAAAAATATGCGTTAAACAATTTCCGAAAGCTAATGAAAATAAATCTTCTAACTTGTTAGATTTGGTACACTCAGATGTGTGTGGGCCTATGCCAAATGTGTCACTGCGTGGTGCGTGTTATTTTGCAACGTTCATAGACGACAAATCCAGGCGTATATTTGTGTACTTTCTTAAGACAAAAGATGAAGTGTTTGAGAAATTTAAAATGTTCAAGAACTTGATAGAATGTCAAAGAGAGAGAAAGATAAAAATGTTAAGAACTGATAATGGCAAGGAATTTGTGAATCGCGAATTTGACAGCTTCCTTAGTGATTGCGGCATCCAGAGGCAATTGACTGTTCCTTATACGCCTCAGCAAAATGGAGTCGCAGAGCGGGCTAATCGAACGATTGTCGAAATGGCTCGTAGTATGCTGGTCGAATCAGGTCTTAATGAAAATTTGTGGGCAGAAGCTGTTGCTACTGCAGTGTACTTAAGAAATCGATCGGTAACCAAGCAATTAGTAAACAAAACTCCATATGAAGTGTGGACAGGCAACAAACCATATGTTCGCCATTAAAGGGCGTTTGGTTCAAAGGCAATTCGCCTAGATAAGAGTCAGCACAGTAAGTTCAGAGAGCGGGGAAAAGAGTATATTTTTGTGGGTTACTCTTTACATGCAAAAGCATACAGACTATATGACTGCGAAGAAAGAAGAATAATTGAGAAACGTGATGTGATGTTCGACGGAAGCGTATTAGGTAGAATAAAAGTAAAAGAGACAGAAAGTGTAACAATTGACACAAGAGAACTAAGATGCAAATTACAACAAAATGAAACATCAAACGAAATCAACAACGAAGATCATATTGAGGAGGAGCAATACGAAACAGCATCGGAAGCAGAGAGCGACGTTGACAGCGAAGAAGCAGTAGTGCAGAGCGACGCAGGCAGCGTAAATGAATGTGCAGAAGTGCAGAGCGACGCAGATAGCGTAAATGAATGTGCAGAGCGACGCAGGCAGCGTAAATGAATGTGTTGAGAGAAGAGGTAGGGGTAGGCCGAAACTTGTGTACACCGGCAACCCTGGTCGTCCGCGTAAGGAGTACAATATTGTAAATTTTGCAAATGATAGTTGTGTTAAAATACCACTGCCAGTAAGAGAGGCAGTGTGTAGCGAAAATAGTGAGCGCTGGCGAGAAGCAATGAGAAAAGAGTACGACGCTTTAATGAATAACAAGACATGGGAGCTGGTTGATTTACCTAGCGGCAAGAAAAAAATCGGCTGCAAGTGGGTATTCAATGTCAAAAGAGATCAAAATGGAAACATAGAGCGATATAAGTAAAGATTGCTTGCTAAGGGGTGTAGTTAGCAATTTGGCATAAACTACAATGAAACTTTTTCACCTGTCGTACGTCATGCTACTATACGGATGTTGTTTGATGCATACGCAGAGCTAGAGCTGCATATGCATCAGCTTGATGTCTCAACAGCATACCTAAACAGTGAGTTAGATGAAGAAATTTTTATGGAGCAACCAGAAGGGTTTGTAAGTACAAAATACCCAAAACGCGTATTAAAACTTAAAAAGGCGATTTACGGCCTTAAGCAATCAGGTCGCCAGTGGAACCACACGCTAGACCAAATATTAAAAGGTATTGGGTTCGAAGCTTGTGTTAATGAACCATGCTTATATAAAAGAAAAGACGGCGAAAAGCACAATTTTATTGCGGTATATGTAGACGACATAATCGTGGCTTGTTCAGATGAAAACGAATTGATGAAAATAAAGCGATCTATCGCAGATAACTTTGAGGTAGTAGACAAAGGCAAAATAAGGCACTTTCTGGGTATGGAAATAGAGCGCGTTGGCAGTGTGGGCGCTAATTCGGTGGGTCATACTCAGTACGTACAAAATATGCTTCGACAGTATGGTATGGAGAAGTGTCGTAGTGCATCTACGCCATTAGATCCTGGGTTTAAGGTTCATTGTGATAAAACTGGGTGTGTCAAAGTCGACCCTCTTGAGTATCAGTCAGTTATTGGCGCATTAATGTATCTGGCGATTACCACAAGACCTGACATTCTACATTCAGTCAGCAAGTTGGCACAAAGGAACCAAAATCCTCACATTGCGCATGAGACAGCAGAAAAGCACATATTAAGATACCTCTCTTCAACCAAAGATTTGAAACTCGTTTACAAAAAGATTGACATGCAAGCCGAAGGTTATGTAGACGCTGATTGGGGTGGCAGCATCGAATACAGAAGATCATTCACCGGTTATGTTTTCAAAATGGCAGGCTGTGTATTTTCTTGGGAAAGTAAAAAGCAATCAACAGTAGCACTAAGCAGTACCGAAGCTGAGTACAACAGCAGTGGCAAAGGAAGCAGTGTATGTAAAGAAATTGCTCAGCGAAGTAGGCTATTTTAAAAGTGAACGACCAATGATAATATACGGCGATAACTTAAGTTCGCATAACTTGGCGAAAAATCCGGTTTACCATAGCCGGAGTAAACATATTGATATCCGATTCCACTACATTCGGGACATTGTAAAAGATAATGTAATCAAATTGGAATATATAAGCACAGACAATATGCCAGCAGATATTTTAACAAAAAATTTATGTAAAGTAAAACATGTTAAATTAGTGAATTTGCTGGGATTAAAATAGTATTTGTTTTTGAGATTATATGTATAAAAATCATAATTGTTGAGGAGGAGTATTGAAAACCTGGCAATCCTATAAAATGCAACCTTGTAAAGAGCATACATGTACAACAACAAATATGTTTTTCAAATTCAACCGATGAGTTCAGTTCTAAATAAACTTCGTACGAGTAACAACGTGTTTTATATTTATTCCGCGCTTCGCGTAAGTATACTTTCAACACATATTATTCTAGAGAAAATCTTATTAATGTTTTCCAAGAGAAATCACATATTATTGAGAAGATTTTCTTTTTAATATTTCGAATTAAAAAAAATATATATTGCCTTCAGCGAGAATCGAACTTACAATTTTTGGAATGCTAAACCCAGCTGTTTACCATCAGGCCATCGTGTACTAATACTTGCCAGCGTCTAATTACTGATAAACCAAGTTCCCAGGGCTGCCAGACATCACTTATTTTCTGATGGATGAAACCAATACTGCTGGATAGTCCTCCCCGAATCTAGAACGAATGTGAAAATTTCAAAGCTGTACCTAGGTCTCGGGCCTGGAAATCGGGGGTCAAAGTCGCAAAAAAAATTACCCTAACTTCACTTATTTTCTGATGGATGATTTTCACATATTTGTCGTAGATTACCACCCCGCGTCAGTATAAGGTGTTGTTAGACCCGTACCATGGTCTAGGCTCCAGCCAGACACCCCAAGCTCGCGGATTTTGCATTGGAAATTAATTCCGTTTTAACAATTTAACGGATTTGGCCAACTTTGGCTGCTTTTAACTACCCAATTTTCAAGAACTTGATAGAATGTCAAAGAGAGAGAAAGATAAAAATGTTAAGAACTGATAATGGCAAGGAATTTGTGAATCGCGAATTTGACAGCTTCCTTAGTGATTGCGGCATCCAGAGGCAATTGACTGTTCCTTATACGCCTCAGCAAAATGGAGTCGCAGAGCGGGCTAATCGAACGATTGTCGAAATGGCTCGTAGTATGCTGGTCGAATCAGGTCTTAATGAAAATTTGTGGGCAGAAGCTGTTGCTACTGCAGTGTACTTAAGAAATCGATCGGTAACCAAGCAATTAGTAAACAAAACTCCATATGAAGTGTGGACAGGCAACAAACCATATGTTCGCCATTAAAGGGCGTTTGGTTCAAAGGCAATTCGCCTAGATAAGAGTCAGCACAGTAAGTTCAGAGAGCGGGGAAAAGAGTATATTTTTGTGGGTTACTCTTTACATGCAAAAGCATACAGACTATATGACTGCGAAGAAAGAAGAATAATTGAGAAACGTGATGTGATGTTCGACGGAAGCGTATTAGGTAGAATAAAAGTAAAAGAGACAGAAAGTGTAACAATTGACACAAGAGAACTAAGATGCAAATTACAACAAAATGAAACATCAAACGAAATCAACAACGAAGATCATATTGAGGAGGAGCAATACGAAACAGCATCGGAAGCAGAGAGCGACGTTGACAGCGAAGAAGCAGTAGTGCAGAGCGACGCAGGCAGCGTAAATGAATGTGCAGAAGTGCAGAGCGACGCAGATAGCGTAAATGAATGTGCAGAGCGACGCAGGCAGCGTAAATGAATGTGTTGAGAGAAGAGGTAGGGGTAGGCCGAAACTTGTGTACACCGGCAACCCTGGTCGTCCGCGTAAGGAGTACAATATTGTAAATTTTGCAAATGATAGTTGTGTTAAAATACCACTGCCAGTAAGAGAGGCAGTGTGTAGCGAAAATAGTGAGCGCTGGCGAGAAGCAATGAGAAAAGAGTACGACGCTTTAATGAATAACAAGACATGGGAGCTGGTTGATTTACCTAGCGGCAAGAAAAAAATCGGCTGCAAGTGGGTATTCAATGTCAAAAGAGATCAAAATGGAAACATAGAGCGATATAAGTAAAGATTGCTTGCTAAGGGGTGTAGTTAGCAATTTGGCATAAACTACAATGAAACTTTTTCACCTGTCGTACGTCATGCTACTATACGGATGTTGTTTGATGCATACGCAGAGCTAGAGCTGCATATGCATCAGCTTGATGTCTCAACAGCATACCTAAACAGTGAGTTAGATGAAGAAATTTTTATGGAGCAACCAGAAGGGTTTGTAAGTACAAAATACCCAAAACGCGTATTAAAACTTAAAAAGGCGATTTACGGCCTTAAGCAATCAGGTCGCCAGTGGAACCACACGCTAGACCAAATATTAAAAGGTATTGGGTTCGAAGCTTGTGTTAATGAACCATGCTTATATAAAAGAAAAGACGGCGAAAAGCACAATTTTATTGCGGTATATGTAGACGACATAATCGTGGCTTGTTCAGATGAAAACGAATTGATGAAAATAAAGCGATCTATCGCAGATAACTTTGAGGTAGTAGACAAAGGCAAAATAAGGCACTTTCTGGGTATGGAAATAGAGCGCGTTGGCAGTGTGGGCGCTAATTCGGTGGGTCATACTCAGTACGTACAAAATATGCTTCGACAGTATGGTATGGAGAAGTGTCGTAGTGCATCTACGCCATTAGATCCTGGGTTTAAGGTTCATTGTGATAAAACTGGGTGTGTCAAAGTCGACCCTCTTGAGTATCAGTCAGTTATTGGCGCATTAATGTATCTGGCGATTACCACAAGACCTGACATTCTACATTCAGTCAGCAAGTTGGCACAAAGGAACCAAAATCCTCACATTGCGCATGAGACAGCAGAAAAGCACATATTAAGATACCTCTCTTCAACCAAAGATTTGAAACTCGTTTACAAAAAGATTGACATGCAAGCCGAAGGTTATGTAGACGCTGATTGGGGTGGCAGCATCGAATACAGAAGATCATTCACCGGTTATGTTTTCAAAATGGCAGGCTGTGTATTTTCTTGGGAAAGTAAAAAGCAATCAACAGTAGCACTAAGCAGTACCGAAGCTGAGTACAACAGCAGTGGCAAAGGAAGCAGTGTATGTAAAGAAATTGCTCAGCGAAGTAGGCTATTTTAAAAGTGAACGACCAATGATAATATACGGCGATAACTTAAGTTCGCATAACTTGGCGAAAAATCCGGTTTACCATAGCCGGAGTAAACATATTGATATCCGATTCCACTACATTCGGGACATTGTAAAAGATAATGTAATCAAATTGGAATATATAAGCACAGACAATATGCCAGCAGATATTTTAACAAAAAATTTATGTAAAGTAAAACATGTTAAATTAGTGAATTTGCTGGGATTAAAATAGTATTTGTTTTTGAGATTATATGTATAAAAATCATAATTGTTGAGGAGGAGTATTGAAAACCTGGCAATCCTATAAAATGCAACCTTGTAAAGAGCATACATGTACAACAACAAATATGTTTTTCAAATTCAACCGATGAGTTCAGTTCTAAATAAACTTCGTACGAGTAACAACGTGTTTTATATTTATTCCGCGCTTCGCGTAAGTATACTTTCAACACATATTATTCTAGAGAAAATCTTATTAATGTTTTCCAAGAGAAATCACATATTATTGAGAAGATTTTCTTTTTAATATTTCGAATTAAAAAAAATATATATTGCCTTCAGCGAGAATCGAACTTACAATTTTTGGAATGCTAAACCCAGCTGTTTACCATCAGGCCATCGTGTACTAATACTTGCCAGCGTCTAATTACTGATAAACCAAGTTCCCAGGGCTGCCAGACATCACTTATTTTCTGATGGATGAAACCAATACTGCTGGATAGTCCTCCCCGAATCTAGAACGAATGTGAAAATTTCAAAGCTGTACCTAGGTCTCGGGCCTGGAAATCGGGGGTCAAAGTCGCAAAAAAATTACCCTAACTTCACTTATTTTCTGATGGATGATTTTCACATATTTGTCGTAGATTACCACCCCGCGTCAGTATAAGGTGTTGTTAGACCCGTACCATGGTCTAGGCTCCAGCCAGACACCCCAAGCTCGCGGATTTTGCATTGGAAATTAATTCCGTTTTAACAATTTAACGGATTTGGCCAACTTTGGCTGCTTTTAACTACCCAATTTTTCCACATTTTTGGTAGAACACTGCCCTAAAGTATTATAAAGTATTTTTAGACTTCGTCGCATGGTAAAAACTTCAGCCAGACACCACAAAACTCGGGAATTTTACTAATTTTAACTGCGCTTTCACATGTTTGAGCGGGTTGGTCCCACTTAGGCTGCCCTTAAATAGCGGATATTTACACACGTGTCACAGAGCACTACCTTTAAGTAGAATCAGGCATTTCCAGACATCATCCCACGACAAAAACTTCAGCCAGACACCTCAAAGTTCGGGAACTTTTCTGTTCCTATTACTTCGCTTTCTCTTGTTCAATCAAGTTTGTCCAACTTTTACTGCTTCCAGACTTCATCCCATGAAAAAAACTTCAGCCAGACACTCCAAAGCACGGGGACTTTTCATCATTTTTAATGCGCTGCTTTTAAATTTCGGATCGTTACACATGTGTCGTACAACACTACCCTTAATTAGTATCAGTCATTTTTAGACTTCGCCCCATGACAAAAACTTCAACCAGACACCTCAAAGCTGATGAATTTTCCTAATTCTTACTGCGCTTTCACATGTTTGAGCGGGTTGGTCCCACTTTGGCTGCTTTTAAAGGGCAGATCTTTTCACATGTGTCGTAGAAGACTACCCTTAAGTGGTATCGGGAATTTTTACGGAATTAATTTCCATAGGAAAATCCGCGAGCTTGGGGTGTCTGGCTGGAGCCTGGTACGGGTCTAACAACACTTAATAAAATTTTCTTTGTCGTGTACGGACGTGTTTTACTGGAGCTCTGTGCTTTTCGATTCTACTCTACTTGTATAGTAGTGCAATATATTTATAATTTGAACTCATTTGTGTAATTGAAATATAAACAATCTAAATCCATCTGTAAAATAATAACAATTACCTAAAATAATCAAATTTATTATCTTTTCTTATACATAATTCCATACATATTTGAACTTTCTCTCAATATGCCTTGTTTTTGTGGACATAGAGTTGAACGCGCTCAAAGCAGTGTTCAGTGCGAAAAGTGCAAAGAGGTCTTTCACTTGCAGTGTGTTGTTGGTACTTTGGCGGCCAACTTGGATTATTTTAAAAACTCTGACGAGTTATATATTTGTGGTGATTGTGCTGTCACTCACCATGATGTTCGTTCGGTTAATGCTGTCGCTCTACAACAACAAGAACAACAGACTGAACCGCAAATTAATAGTGCAAATGACAATGACCAATTTCATGTGTTGTTATCTATTCTCGCTGAATTAAAAATTATGCGAGTAGAGCAAGTGCAGTTGAGTGTATTCATGCTCTGCAAGCTGACAAAAACCGGTTGTTAGGCGAACTGGAACTTGTGCGCTCTGAGCTTCTCAATTTACACAAGCTCTATGATGATGGGGTTGTTGGTGCTTTTGCTTCGTTTAAATCCGAGTTCTTTGAGCATCTCAGTACAAACAAAAAGAAAAATGCAAGTAAAGGTAGAGCTAAGAACATTAATCAAATTGAACCTGCCGACCAGCCTAAATCTGTCAAGGCAGCCGATGCCGGCACAGAGATATGCAATAGTCCGAATCGCTCTAATAATGATCCAAATGTTCAGTTGAGTAACAACAATGCGAATAGTATTGAAGTAATTGGTGACAAAGTCTCGGTTGCAAAAAGTGTTGTTAACACAACTAACAGTGGATTTGCCGCTAGCATGAATACTCCAATCGATAGCATAGCTAGCTTTGCTGCAGCTAACAGTGTTACCTCGACAATTTCTTTAACTGCGGTTTCCTCTGTGGCCGCAGTCGAGCCGCCTAACAACATAACTTATGCTAGTCTCTAGCCCCATCTGTTATGCATACCACGGTTAATCAAGTTGCTGCTGGTACCTCTGCGCCTTTTGCACAACATAGTCATACCAACCCTGTGCTGCAAAATAATGATAACGCTAATGTAAATGCGGTAAGAGGCATGAGGGGCGTTTATGGCCGCAATGTAAATGCTGAGCTCGAGTTTGTGGTGAAGAAAAAATGGCTGCATATTTCCTCGTTCAAACCAACAGTCTCTGAATTGAATGTCATCGATTACGTTTCAAAGTATGCCGGTGTTGACCGTAACCACTTATCCTGCCGTAAGCTGATAAAAAGTGGGGTTGCGCTGGATAGTATTGAGAGTGTGAACTTCAAGCTTGGAGTAACAACGGCCTTTTATGACAAAATTCTGAATCCGAATGTGTGGCCGGCTGATATCATTGTTCGGCCCTTTCGTTTCTTTCAAGGAAAAATCAGTGACATCTAGCGCAAATGTATTTCATCGTAATAATCGTACCAATCGTAATAATGTATCCGACTCTTCTCTCAAAATATACTTTCAAAATATGGGAGGTATGCGCACAAAATCTAAAGAAATTCTTTTAGCGACGTCCCGCATGGACTATGATGTTTATGTCCTCGTGGAAACCTGGCTAAATAGTGACTTTTCGGATGAAGAGTTTTTTAATCCTTGTCTTTTTCATACCTTTCGGAAAGACAGGGATTCTGTGAAGACTGGTCACCGGAGAGGAGGTGGAGTTCTTATCGCCATAAAAAGAAATCTACGATATTCGGCTTATCAACTTTTACATAATGACTCGTTAATTGATCAACTTTGTGTTCGCATATTCGGTACTGCTGGATCTACATTCATTTGTGTTTCATATATTCCGCCAAATAGTTCGGATAGCTTATACAACTCTCACATCGAAAACATTGTTAATATTTGCGAAACCGACTGTGATTCTCATTTTTGTATTCTCGGGGATTTTAATTTACCTGATTTCGTCTGGTTGGATCTCCAGAATAATGGGGTTATGTTTCCTTCTAATGTTACGCGATCGCTTTATATTAATTTTATAGATAGCCTATTAAGTTTTAATCTTATTCAAATTAATAATGCCTTTAATGCACTTGCTAAGCTCTTAGATCTTGTTTTTGTGGATGAGAATTTGATTTTTAGCCTCTCTGAAAGCCTTTTCCCGCTGTGGCAGCCCGACAGTCATCATGTTCCGCTCGTCATTAACTTAATTGATATGAATACTATCCCGATATCTTTTGACTTAAATAACCATTCTTTTAATTTTCGGTCAACTGACTTTGTTGTACTTAATAGTACTTTTTGTGATATATCCTGGGAAAATATTTTGCAGTCCAATGACGTTAGTGTCTGTTTTGAAACTTTTTTGAGGACGTTGGCTGAGGTTTTTTATGATAAGGTGCCTCGCCGGGCCCCCAAAATTTATAAATTACCCTGGTACAACACTACTCTTAAAAGGCTGAAAAATAGACGTAATAAATATTGTAAATTGTATAACGCCGATTCTGCGAATACTGCTCTTCGGGATCAGTACTTAAATAGTGTGAGGGAGTTCAATGCTCTTGATAATTTTTTATATAATCAGTATATGAGGAAGTTGGAAGTGGAGTTGAAGGATGATCCCAAAGTATTTTGGAATTTTATTCGGTCCAAGCGTGGTTCTACCAACATACCTATTTGCATGAATTACAATGACAATTGCTCACAGTCTCTAAATGACACTGTAGAACTTTTTGCAGAATTTTCAAATCTAATTTCGAAGATGAAGTTACTTTTCAAACTAGTCCTCACTCGAGCTCATACCTATTTGAACGCATTGATTTTGGTTCACTTTCACTATCTGTGGATGATGTTAGTAAAGCTATGCGCTCGTTAAAGCCTTCGCTAAAATGTGACCCTGATGGACTTTGTGCATTTGCTCTGAAGCACTGTAGCTCATCTTTATGCATTCCTCTATGCTACATATTTAATTTATCTCTTTCTTCGGGCTTATTTATTGATAGGTGGAAAACAGCGTCAATCACGCCGATCTTTAAGTCTGGAAATAAAAATGACGTCTCAAATTACAGACCCATTGCTAAGCTCTCAGTTTGCTCTAAGCTTTTTGAAATAATTATTCATGAAAAACTTTTCTTTGTTGTTAAGAGCATTATAGAGCCGCGCCAGCATGGGTTTGTTTCAGGTCGCTCTACAGTCACTAACCTGACATCTTTTTCGGATTTCTGCTTATCAGCCTTCAAAGTCGGTTCCCAGGTGGACACCATATATACTGACTTCTCTAAGGCATTCGACAAAGTGTCCCATCAGATTTTGCTGATGAAACTAGAGTTATATGGTTTTCACTCGGTGTTCCTATGTTGGTTGAAGTCCTATCTGTCTAATAGATCCCTTTGTGTTGAAATTGAAAACTGTAAGTCGCACACCTTTGTGGTAAATTCTGGTGTTCCCCAGGGTAGTATCCTTGGGCCGCTGTTGTTCGTTCTATTCATCAATGACATTGGCGCTTGCTTTCAGTCTTCCAACTTTCTTCTTTATGCTGATGACTTGAAGATCTTTCGCAGGATTGACAGTCCATCAGATGTTTTACTTTTGCAATGTGACCTGGTTAACCTTGTTGACTGGTGTAATACTAATAAGCTCTTTCTAAACGTTAAAAAATGTTTTCACATGTCTTTCTCGAAGACCAGCAATAATCTTGTTTCACATTACTATTTAGCAGGCAGTCTCTTGAGCTCAGTCAACGAATTTGTGGATCTAGGTGTCGTCTTTGACACTCATTTTTCTTTCGTTAATCATATCTGCTATGTCCTCCCGAAGGCTTATAGAAATCTTGCATTCTTACGCCGATATGCTAAGGACTTTAATGACCCCTATACTAGGAAGGCTGTATATATATCGTTGGTTCGCTCAAAGCTTGAGTATGCGTCCATTGTGTGGAACCCAATCTACAGCTGTCATGCGGCTAGAATTGAAAGGGTTCAAAGAAAATTTATTCGGTTTGGGCTTGGCTCACTCAATTTTGATACACCGTTGCCCTCTTATGAGTCTCGGTGTACATTAATTAATCTACAATCCCTTCAGTTCAGGAGAACTTTGCACCTGCTTATGTTCGTGTATGATCTCGTTGTTGGTTCGGTAAATTGCCCAGACCTTCTCGAGAAAATCACGTTCAATGTTCCTATTAGGTCCCTTCGTTTTTCCCCTCCTTTTTATCTGAGTTCTATCAGGGTAAACTACGCCCTCTTTGATCCAATATTCCGCTCTCTAGCGGAATTCAATAAACTTTCGAGTAGGCTAAATATCGATTTCTCTCTATCCAGGGACGTTTATAAGTCTCAATTACTTTTGTACCTAGATATTTATTAAAACTCTAATATTATATGCATATATGTGTTATTTTTTTATCAATTGTATTTAAAATTTAGCCTTATAAATTTCTGTATCTAGTCTGTAAGATTTATAATCATAGACTGAATAAACCTGAATTGAATTGAATACTGACGCGGGGTGATAATCTACGACAAACATGTGAAAATCATCCATCAGAAAATAAGTGAAGTTAGGGTAATTTTTTTTGCGAATTTGGCCCCCGATTTCCAGGCCCGAGACCTAGGTACAGCTTTGAAATTTTCACATTCGTTCTAGATTCGGGGAGGACTATCCAGCAGTATTGGTTTCATCCATCAGAAAATAAGTGATGTCTGGCGGCCCTGGGATCTCTATCTATGATATCTGTATAGTTTTTCAGAAGATGTACTTCATATATTTGTATAGAAAATCTTATTAATGTTTTCAAAGAGAAATCTTCTAAAATTAAGAAGATTTCTCTCTTTTGCCTTTTTCCACATTTCTACGAAAATCTTGACAGGATATTACAAAAAGAAATCGCGAAAAAATAAGAAGAAATGCACTTAATTTTATCAAATAGAACTTCCTCATAAAACCATATAGATTTCCGTATAGTTTTTTCTTCGTTTCCACCGTATCGACTACCCCTTTGCCCAAAAACTGTTTATGAAGACAATCTTTTTGATTTTGTTCGTCACTTTTGGTAAAGATGGCGACGAAATTCGTTAACGTGAACTGCCTTGGTTTTAATTACTTAGTTCACGTTATCGAGCGGGCACGTAAAGGGCGGTTTTAACGTAGAGAGCGTCCAATATTTTTTTCAGATTCGAAAGAAATTTTTTTGCTGAATTAACATTGTTTTCTGTTTTATGTCTTTTAAGGAGCATTTTTGTTAACCCCTTTACACGAATTATCCATGGAGCGTGCTGCACTTATATGTGAAAAAATGAACTTCAAAGGATGTTTTAGTCTGACGAAAACCGCTACAGGAATTTTATTCAAATTTTCGCACCCAGACGATTATCAAGCAGTTTACAAAAAAGGATTTCATAAAATAACTGGAGCAAGATTTTATCGTAAGGTATGTTCGTTTGAAAAGATAATGACCCATAATCATAGTCGTTGCTTAAGACGCGCTTAAATTAAAATCTTAAAATCTCTTAACTTAAGGCCGTTTTCCCGACTAGCCGTCAACTATAAATTTATCGGCCAGTTCATCCTGTTCAAATAAAGGCCTAACGAAGTGGATGTTAAATTGACAGTGAACTTTTCGTTAACAGGCTGTCGAAAAACCGCCCTTTTAAAGACATTTAAAATGATGGTCAATCATAGTCATATTAAACAAATATTTTAGCTAAAATACAAAAAATTTAGTTGGTGGGTGATATAAAGAAATCCTGGTTATCCTGTGTTAACTATTTTATTCACAAACCGTAGCATTTCGAGCCGTAACAGCATTTTGTATGAGGTAAAGTTTTTTTGCAAATTAAAATTTTTTTTTACTGATTTTGGAAGAATGGTATGGATATTAAAATTTGTTCTATCGATTTTTTGTGAAACAAGTTCGAAATAAAAAGACTGTTACGTTACAAACAACTTTTGGATCTGAACAAAGGCATAGCTACAAACTCGACTAATATTGCAGTTTATTTGAAAAATAGACTGGGAATGCTCGAAGAAAATTGATTTTTTCTGGTTTGTTAACGAGCTAGATTTTGAATTTTGGACTGTTACGTTACATGTTAAAATGCGGCCGAATTCATTGTGATCCAAAATGCTCCCAACATTTGTCTCCTCGAAATATTTTATCAAGTTACTTTCAATTAACCTAAATCCGTCTGAAAAAAGAAAATAGAGCGTTAGAAATAATCACCCTTATTATGGTTGTCGGTATGCGGCCGTTTCGTCTGTCGTTCGCAAAGTCGTGTAGTTCCGAATTTTGTATTCTTGAAACCTTTCGACTGCTCTACTACAATTTTTTGATTGACAGTTAAAAAAAATTTTGAAAAATTCTAATTTTTCATTTGAAGAAAAAAATAGAAAATTTTGTGTTCTGATGTGCTTCAAGATTTTTGCGCTTATTTTTGGCAAAAAGAGGACATCGCGTGTACCTTGGATTCGTACTTACAGACACAAAGACACCATTTCAAGCTACCGCAAAAAACAGCACAAAGATTGCATTATACATTCTTTAGAGACTCCATGCTATTTAGAACTGCTCATTTACCGTAGTTTCAGCGCCGTCCAAACTACTAGCCGCCTTTCTGCTTGTACGGCTGTGCCACACAACTGAAACATACTTGGTAAGGCCACAACGGCCAGGAGGAACTTCCACTTTGACCTACAAATGCTCCTATCTCCTATACTATCAGCGGCGTCCCTATTTCCATCCGCCTTCTTGCTCCTAAGGACTTACACAACTGAGACCAACGTGGTTAGAAGCAAGGTCCATTGATATATTCCATCCTCTGCCGCTGTATACTCTTCGATCCAAACTTCTTTCTCGTTAGGGATAAGGAACAAGAATAGGAACAAGAATAGGAAGAAAAGACGAAGAAACAAAAGAAGAAGCAGAACAAGAAAGATAAGGGAAAAAAAGAAAGAAAGATCGAAAGTGAAAGAGAAGAAGAAATAAAGTAAATAGGACCGAAGAAAAGCAATAAGAACAGAAAGAGAAGGAGGAAAGGAAGAAAGGAAAGGTAAAAGGAGAAAGGGAAGGAGGAGAACGGAAGAAAGAGAACGGAAAAGAGGAGAAGAAAGAAAAAGGGAAAGAGAATTCTCTTAATTAGCTGTAAATAACTTAACATAAACACTCAGTTAGCAAAATTTTATATGTGTCGGGCAGTAAATTCTAAACGACAAAATTTGACATTTATAGAGACGTTTGAAATTTTATAACGCCAAGAATTCCGATTTGTAATAGAGCAAGTCGACGGTTGCCTCGTAACGACAAAGGTAATGCCGTTTGTTGTAAATTTCGTCAAACGACTCTCGTACCGACAATCAGAATAAAGGTGAATATTACTGAAATGCAACGTAATTTTTCGTTAGATAATGAAATTTAAAACAAAAATTTTCATTTAGAAACCAGGGCTGAAAATTAACGTTAAATTTATCAAAAAACAAAAAAACCCCTGATTTCGTTTCGTTTATCAATAAAATTAACGTTATATGTTCAACGAAAAAATTTAACGTTATTTTCGAAAACAATAAAAAAGTTATCAGAACAAATTTCTTTTCGTTATTTATCAAAAAAAATTAAAACAAGTAAGGAAGTCTAAGTTCCGGTAAGCCGAACATTAAATACCCAGTGTATGGAAACAATAGTAGTAGTAATTTGGGAAAAACGAACTCAATAAATTTATTAGTTAGTTTATAAAATTAATATTTATTTATGCTACGGTATAACATATATGTACATTGTTCGTGTGCCCTCAAAATGTTACTAGTATGATTTGTGCCAAATTTCATCGTTCTACCATAATTTGTTTAAGAGTTACGACCAGTCGAATTTTCAAAAATGCCTCCCTTGAAAGTGGGCGGTACCACGCCCACTTTTTAAAATTTAACAGAAAATCATAATAGAATGATAAGAGAGATTCACCTATGAAATTATATCATTTTTATTAATTTCAGCTACCGATAAATATCAGTTTATGTGAACTTCGAAATTTTCAATATCGAAAACGGGGGCGTGGTTATCATCCGATTTCGCCCATTTTTAATAGCAACCTACCTTGGCCAGAAAGTAAGGTTTAAACCAAAATTAATGCAAATATTTAAATTTTTAGTGAAGTTATGTCAGTTTATGTGATTTTCGAAATTTTCGATACCGACAAAAGGGACGTGGTTATAAGCCGATTTCGCCCATTTTCTCTAGCAAGCTACCTTGGCCATAAAGTAATCTGTATACCAAATTTCATGCAAATTCCTAAATTTTTACTCAAGTTATGTTAATTTGTATGATTTTCGAAATTTTCGATATCGAAAAAGGGGGCGTGGTTATCATCCGATTTCGCCCATTTTCAATAGCAACCTACCTTGGCTAAAAAGTAACCTGTATATAAAATTTCATGCAAATATCTTAATTTTTACTCAAGTTATCGTGTACAAAGACGGACGGACGGACGGACAGACGGACAGACGGACGGACATGCCTGAATAGATTATTCATAGTCATAAGAGCATTACCAGGGGGATTCACCTATAAAATTATATCATTTTAGCCATTTCGGCTACCGAGATATGTCAATTTGTATGATTTTCGAAATTTTCGATATCGAAAAAGGGGGCGTGGTTATCATCCGATTTCGCCCATTTTCAATGGCAACCTACCTTGGCCAAAAGGTAATCTGTATACAAGATTTCATGAAAATATCTCAATTTTTACATAAGTTATCGTGTACACAGACGGACGGACGGACGGACAGACGGACGGACATGTCTTAATGGACTCCTCTTTTCAACCTAAGAACTTTCATATATGGAACTCTATATCTATCTCGATTATTTTGTGCCGTTACGTACTACCGTTATGTGAACAAAATTAATATACCCTTGTACTAGTACTAATACACTGGGTATAAAAAAAAAAAAAATTGAATATTTGAATGAATTCAATATTATTTCGGGTCGCAAAAGAGAGGGAAATAGTTGGATCATGCTTTGCTCTGATATAAGCATAAGGCACGTTCCCGCACCGGTCACAATGAAATTCCTTATCAAAAGAACTCCGGTGGAGTTCGGATCGCGCTATTTCAAAAATTCGTTGGAAACCGGGAATCTTGCGATCTCGTTTCAACTAACTTTCTGGCAGCCTAGGGACATAAAACTTAGCACATTTACAATGACGCATATATCGTCGAAGAAAGCGCAAAACCACGTAAAGAATATCTTTGATGATGCTTGGTTTTGAAGAGTCACCGACGATATGGAGTGGTCAAAGCGGAATCCTTACATAACCCATTCCCATTTCATGTAACAAATAATTAACGAAGATGGCGCAGAGTTTCCGTAATGGCTTATAACTCCTTCCTTTTTCACCTACTGGTAAAACTGATGCAAAAAAAAAACGGTTAAAATTTCTATGGAACTTTTAACTTAAACATAAATTTACCGGGCTTAAAGCGCAAGTGGCGTAATTCCACCTTTTATTGCACTGATATATTAAAGGTTTTGTGTTTTAACTTATAGGGGGTACCCTTGATTTCACAAACTAGTTCTGCTTTTTATTCGGTTGCTATGGAGGCTAGGAGTTACCCCGCTAAAACACGTTTTCCCCTACATAGTGTCATTGCTAACTAAAAGAAACCCAAAAGGCTCATATATCAATTATACCAAATACTCCACGACCCTATAAATGTACTCGTAGAGCGCTGTAGCGCTTAGGTGCTCGGTCTACTACACCAAGTCGTGTCATATCAATGTCCGGTAAAACCAATATAAAAAATTATTTAGACAGAAATTTTCTAAACGGGGTCGTCCCTCGCAGTAGTTTGCTTTGCAACTGCCGTTCGGTGTCGGCAAAAAACTGTAGGTCCCGCCAACTTGTAGGAGAGAAGCAGCATACTGCAAGTTGGAAGAGAAGCTCGGCAAAAATCTCGTTAGAAGTAATGATAACCTGTTGGTATATCGCCGTCATTTAGTACTTAGTAACTACCTAAGACCATTTTTTGTATTCCTTAACTTATTATTTTCCGACCCAGCCTAGTGTACATATCTATGCAAAATGAATTGAAGTTAACGAAAAAATTTTTTTTTGTGTTGATTTCAACGAAAGTTTCGACTTACCTGCGAGTTAAGTTACTACACTTGATGTACATAAAAATATAATTTTATTAAAACCAAGATGTAGGTACTTAAACCAATTCTAGGCTGAAGTTCGTATGTTTCAGTGGAATAGAATACTGACTTATTTCTATGCTTAATCCTCTATTTATAGGCTTGGGTTTATATTGTTTATTGGTTAGTGATAATCTTCAACAGGAATATTTTGTTTGCTGATAATAGTTTGTTTACTGAAAATGTTTTGGTTGCTGATAATAGTTTATTTACTGACAATGTTTTGGTTGCTGATAATAGTTTATTTACTGACAATGTTTTGTTTGCTGATAAGTATTGGTTTGTTTACTGAAAATGTTTTGGTTGCTGATAATAGTTTATTTACTGACAATGTTTTATGTATGTGTAGTGTATTTACTGTTACAATAACTCTCCTCCCTCTTAAAATTAAATGTCCTCATTTACAATTTGGCCTCTAGAAATTTTCGTTTTCTTTCATGATCCTTTTGACATTGTATTAGTGCTCTTTGATAAAGTATATTATTTCTCCTTATTCTAAATTCTAATAATAGTTTGGTTACAATGATTAACAGGGTTATAATTAATATAGTTATAAATGTAGCCTTAATTGGATTTTGTTCAATTGGTACAAATATGGATGATATTTCGTCTAGATTATTGAACTTGTATTCTGATTGAGATTCTAAGTATTCTAATATATCTAGATTTTCTTTATGTTTTTTATGGAGTATTTTTACCATAGTTTCTTTAATGTTTATATATTCTTCATTATTTAATGTTATATTATTCTTGAGATAAATTAAAAAATCTCCATCTAAAGTCTCGTTGTTTAATATATTTAATCCGCTAATAATAATGTTTCCGTTACCATAATTAATAAAGGGTGGATTCTTTTCTTTTATCATTTTACACTGAGCATTATTTTTCTCTAATATTTGTATTGTACATCCGTCTCTTTTATTCTGCTTACATATAGTTTGATCTATAAAATCTTTACATTTATTTATTCTTACATATTGATTTCCTTTGCATAAAGCAATATTTTTATCCAAAACTAATTTTCCTTTTTTTGAAGCTAATGAGTATATATAGAATTGTTCACATTTTTCTTTAATTTTTGGGTATTTGTAAACTGTTACAAAGTTTTGTTTGAATTTAACAATTTTAATTTCTGCATATTCTAAAATATTTATAGTTAAAACATTTGTTTTTTCTTTCGCAATGATTTCTGTGATTTCTTCTAAGTCTAATGAAGTTGACAGGAAGTTGTTATTTTTTGCTAGATTAATTGTAGTTAGGAGAGTATTTAGTTCATTGTAGACTTCTGTGAGTATTAATTTTTCAGAGAAATTCTTGGGGTTTAATTTCCTTAACATTTTTTCGAAATTACTATTAATTATTTTTTGTTTATTATGTCCCTCAATTAATTGATTAATTCTTGTCTGTATCTCTACTTCATCATCGTGGTCTGGTGTGCCCGTTATCCATTTTAATATTGTCCCTAATGCGTTTAATCCTCTTTTAAATCTAGTAACTGGATTTAACTGTTTTATTAATATTTCAATTTTTTGGTGTAATATTCTCATTTCAGGATCTGAGTCTAAATTATATTTTGAGTTTAATATATTTTGGTATGGTGTTAATATTTTAGTTAAATTTGTAATGTGATATAAATAATCGTAGCTATCAAATATAAAAGCTGGATTCGTTTCTATTAATATATAATCTTTTCCTTTCAGATTTGTAATATTTATGTCTGCACTAATTCTGTTTATGCACAGCAAGATTATTATTATTATGAGTATCATTTCTAATTCGTACGAATGTTATCTTTGTGTATTATTCTATTATCAGTTGTTGTGACTGTTCTACCGTTATCCTGCTCAATTATTTTTTTTATAAATCTATCGTGTTTTTTATTTCTTCGGCTTGTCTTAACGTAAATAGTATCTCCTTTCCTATAAGTAATTTGTTTGTTCGGTGCCTTCTGCTGAGTGATATCTCTTTCTTGATTGAACTGAATTCTATTTCTGATGTCGTTATAGTCGTATCCCCCTCTGTTGAAAAACACGTCCTCGGGTTTATGCCCTGTGACCGAGTGAATGGTTTTATTATACTGTCGTACTGCTTCGAATATTACCTCTTCGTGTTTTCCTTTGGTTTCTTTTACTAGTAAGTTGGTTAGCTCCACTATTGTGCTGTGCGTCCGCTCTACTTGACCGTTCGTTGTCGAATGTTGTGGTGGCACTGCTGTGTGCTGTATGTGTAGTCGATCGTATACAGATTTTGCTACTACGTTGACGTATGTCGGGTCGTTATCAGTTGTTAGGTTCGCTGCGTATGGGAATATTTGTGATAGTATTTCATTCAAATATATGTATGAGTTTTTCCTATCTGGTATTTTTCTTATATAGCAGAATTTTGAGTATCTGTCTACTGTAGTTATGTATATTTGGTTGTCCATAAAAAAGGTATCCATGTGTAAGTGTGTACCTGCTTCATTTGGTATTGGTGTTTTTCCGTAAAGTAATTTATTCGGTCGTCTGTCGTATTTACATATTTTACATATCTCACATATTTGTGCTGCTTTCTTTGCCATATCTTGCATGTTAGGCCAGTAATAGCTCTCAGAAAGTTCTTTTATATTATTTCTATAATTTCTATGTGCTCTTCTGTGTATTTGTTCAACTATCTCATTCTGCTCATTTTCGTCAGTGATGTGTCTTACTAATGCATTTGCTATTACAAAATTAGTTGTTGGGAAATTTTGTACTAGTGTATTTTTAATTTGATATACAATTTCTTCTGTAGTGATTATGGCGTTAATATTGTGTGGGTGTAATACGCCTTTAATATCACTTATCAATTGTTCTATAGTGGTGAAGTATATGGTATGTCTAAATTTTTCGAATATATTTTTACTTTCTAGTCTTACTAATCCATTGTTATTTTGAATAATAATTTGATTATTAAAATGGTTTAAGCTAGTGCCTACCCTTCTTATGGTTTCAGTGGGTGAGCTAAGTTGAGAGTGCTGCGATTCTGAGTCGGTTAATTGATTAATTTGTTGCCGACTTAGTGCGTCTGCAACTATGTTTTGAGAACCTGGTTTGTATACCAATTTGGCACCGTATTCTTCTATTTGGTTTTTCCACCTTTTTAGTTTATTATTAGGGTTTTTCTCTGAAATAGAGTAGGTTAAGGACTGATGATCCGTGTAGATTGTAAGGTCTGATCGTCCGTATTAATAGTTTCTGAGTTTTTTCAGTGCCCAGATTATGGCTAATAACTCCTTTTCGTTCGTGCTATATTTTTGTTCCGTCTCGCTTAAGGGTCGAATACATAAAGCTTTGTTAACCTCGCCTGACATTTGCTACCTCAAAACTTTGCGTCCAACTTCAGAGGTATGCTACAATGAACGCCTTGACGCTTCTCTTTTATACATTTGTTTTCGTTATTTTTTTCTTTGCATTCGTAGTGTTTTAGTTAATTTATTAATTTAATAGAGAAAAAATGAATTAATTATTATTTTCTCCAACATTTTATTCTTTAATTGAAGCAAAGTCATCAACATCTGATTGTCAAAGCAAGCAAAGCAAGCAAAATTTGAGAGTTTGCCAAATTTCAACCTCGCTTCAACTTTGAGGTCTCCAATTTGCCATGCTTGGTTTAAAACGTATACTGAACTTTTCTGTCAAAGTCAAAGTTTGAGGTAAAGCCAAAATAAAGTTTTATGTAACTGACCCATTAGTGTTCTGGATATAAAACAAATGGGATTTCTACCTTGGGATAACACAGCTCCTATGGCAAAATTATTTGCGTCCGTGGTTAAATCAAAGGGTTTATTGAAATCTGGTTGAAAGAGCTCGACTTGTGCTTGTAATTCCCTTTTTAATATATTCATAGCTTTTATGGCTTCCTCATCTAATATTATTTGCATTCTTTCACTTTGACTTTTCTTTACGAGACCGTTTTTTCCTCTTAAAAATAATGTTAGGGGTTTAGTAATCTTGGCGTAGTCTTTGATGAATTTTCTATAATATCCTGCTAGTCCTAAAAATGATCTTAATTCTTTCAGATTCATAGGCACCGGGTAATTTTTTATAGTCTCAATTTTTTGTGGGTCTACGGTTATTCTGTTATGTTTAATAATATGTCCCAAATATTCTGCGCTGTCTTTGAAAAAATGAGATTTTTCGTATGAAATCTTCATATTTGCTTGACGCAGTGCATTTATAACAATTCTTATATGTTCCATATGTTCATCGTGTGAGGATGAATATATTAACACATCGTCTATATATACATGCACGAATTTTCCTATGTAATTTCTTAATATGTCATCTACGCATCTTTGAAATATTGAAGGTGCGTTCTTTAGTCCAAACGGCAGCCTTAAGAATTCATATTTTCCTCCATTTATACTAAAGGCTGTCTTTTCGGTGTCTGACTCTTTGATTTTTATCTGATGGAAACCTGCTTCCAAATCTAGGGTTGTAAAAACAGTTGCTTTACCTAAATTCTGTATTGTCATGCTAACATCAGGTATGGGATATCTATCGGTAATGGTTTCGTTATTCAATTTCTGGAAGTCTATGACCATTCTTCTCTTAGGGTTTCCTAATTCGTCAGTTCCTTTCTTTGGTACTGTCCATACGGGTGAGTTATAGGGACTTTTACTGGGTTTAATTATATTATTCCCTAGCATTTTATTTATTTCTTTATTTATAAAATTGTTGTCTGAAAAGGGGTAAGGGTACTGTTTCGTCCATATTGGCTCTTCAGTTTTAGTGCGGATCGTCGCTTCAATTGTTGTTGTAAATGGTAAAATAGGGTTTGTTTCCTCATTGATTCTCATAATTTCTTCAACTTCTTTTTTATATTTGCTCTCATCAATTGTGAAATTTACTTGGCTGAAATCTGTTTCTTTTTTCTTCTGTTCTGCTCTCCTGACATACGTCATTTTATATTCGAACAGATCTATCTTAGCTTTCATTTCTCTCAAGGATTGTTCTCCTAATATCATATCAAATTCTTTTAATTCTTCGATTTCATAAAATAATAATTCTTGTCCTAGCATTCTAATCTTCTTGGCTGAGTTTATTATGTTTGAACCATTCAGAGTTCTACTAACAAATTGTTTAACTGGGAAGATCTTTCCATTAGGAATATTTTTTCTAATATAATTTAATGTCGAGCCCGTGTCTATTAAAACTAATAGTTTTTTGTTATCATGTAAAATAATCTGAAGACACGGCAGATTATTTACTCGTATAAAAAAGTAGCCCTATTTTCAAATTCACTTTCATCTATATTTACCCATAATGACTGATCACTGTTATTATCCGTTATTTGGTTGATTCTTTGCATTTTCTGTGGTGCTGTATTATATCTGGATGACGTTGGTTGGTGGTTTCGCTTTAATGGTTCTCCTCTATTGGGATTGAAAGGTGCGTATCCTGCTCTTTGTAGTTCATAGTTGTTTCTGAAGGGATTCTGTTGTTGCTGTTGTTGATACTGATTATTAGTGGATTGCCGGAATCTTCCTATTGATGGATCCACGTCCATCGGTGTCGGTTTTGATATTTCCATGCGGGGAATAGGTTGAACTCCTGGTTGATACCTCCGTTCGTTTTGTGGGTGTTTGGGGTAGTTATAAGCTTCTCGTCGTATCGGATTGTTCTGCCTTTTATAAAGAATTTCCGTGGCAATTGCGTATGCACTTTCTAAATCTCTTGGTTTTGCTGCATATAATGTGTGTTGAGTGTATTCATTATTTATGCCTTTGCGGAAGCAATCTATGGCCATTTCTTTTGTTACCTGCTGTAGAGAGTGAGTATTCCCTGGGTAATCAATTTTACATTTAGTCATTGCTAAATTAAAGATTTGACAGAGCTTGCTGTGGAATTCAGATAGCGTCTGTCTTCCTTGTATTTGTCTTTTCATTTCCTCTATGAGGGCGTTATAGCTTCTGGTATCGGAGTAGCTGTAATCTAGGCGATTGAGTATTGCTTGTAAGTGAAATACTGTGCCATGATTCTCCTTAGATCTTCGTGTGACGTATTATAAATAATGCATCGTAATATGCTTTGCTATCTCGAAAGGCTTCTATGGGACTCATTGCTGCTATGATGGTTGCCGTCCATGTCCTGTATTTGGATGTGTCTCCGTTGAACACTGGTAGCCGTTCGAATAGTCTCAAATTTATTTCATTAGCATTGTTTATCGTGGGACTTATCGGTTGGAATTCTTTGATTTCAGGAACTTTCGCTTGCTGCAGCTGGGCTAATTGTGCTTCTACAGCGGCACAAGTTTGTTCCAAGGTTGCTAGTCTTGCTTTCATAATGATTCCTCTGCCTTGATCAAACACTTGTAATCGCCTTCTTCGGAAGCGGTCCAGTTTTACTTTTGGTTCTCCTTGTCCGCTTTTTCAGGACGTGTGGAATTTAATTTTTTAGAAGTTCCTTTTTTCACTATTTTTATGGTTCACTTGTTGAGCCCCCTGTTAAGTTACTACACTTGATGTACATAAAAATATAATTTTATTACAACCAAGATGTACTTAAACCAATTCTAGGCTGAAGTTCGTATGTTTCAGTGGAATAGAATACTGACTTATTTCTATGCTTAATCCTCTATTTATAGGCTTAGGTTTCTATTGTTTATTGGTTAGTGATAATCTTCAACAGGAATATTTTGTTTGCTGATAATAGTTTGTTTACTGAAAATGTTTTGGTTGCTGATAATAGTTTATTTACTGACAATGTTTTGGTTGCTGATAATAGTTTATTTACTGACAATGTTTTGTTTGCTGATAAGTATTGGTTTGTTTACTGAAAATGTTTTGGTTGCTGATAATAGTTTATTTACTGACAATGTTTTATGTATGTGTAGTGTATTTTCTGTTACACTAACTTGCGTCCGGACCTTCCACTCTAAGTAAGAAAATGAGTGCTCCCCTGTATACGCCTCAGAAACAGCCAGAGAGCAACAACAAAAGCACTTCATGGGATGCTTTAGCAAAAATTAAAGCAAAGTGGAGTGATGAAAATTGCGGGCAGAAGCTTCCTTGGGTAAAAAGGAAGAGGAGAGGGTGGAGCTGCAAATGCAGCTAATGCGCGAAAGGCAGGAGGTGGAAGTGCTGCAGTGTAGGGAACGCCATGCCCTTGAAATGGAAATTCTTCGCACTCGGCTGGAAAAAGAAAAATTAGAGTTGAAAAAACTATATGGAGGCAAACCATAACTACATATTTTATATTTTTGTATTTTTTATTCGCGGTAAATTGCACTCTCTTACTTTCATATATAAAATGTATATCAAATTAAAGGGATTCACAATACCTATCGGTATAAAAACATTTAAAATCAGTTAAGTAGTTTTTAAGTAATTTCAATTCTACAAATGCACGATGAACTCTTTTGAGCTTCAATCACTTTTGTTGTTGTTGTTTCCAAAAAAATAATAATAATAATAATAATTTATTTTAGAGATCTTGATTTGCACATCTAAGACAGAGTCTTTTTAAAGTGCATCAGTCGCAATAATGGCACATAATTTAAGTTTTTCTAAAAGTAACATAAATCCTTACATAACTAATGAGTAGAGGAAAAATTGAAAACAAAGCTTAGAAGTGAGTAGAATAGAATGAAGCGGGTAGAATAGAATGGGGTGGGAGGTACGGAAAGAAAGATAAGAAAGATGAAAGGATTGCAGTATCATTAATAATTCATATGCTCTTAAAGTAATCATGTATTACCATCTTGTAGTTACCTCTATTGAGCAAGGTCCTAATAGGCTGTGGAATGGCATTCCAAAGTCTCACGGCATTAATAAAAAACAGTCTAGTAGATGTCAGGTAGTTATGCTTTGGAACAATCAGAATTTGATGTAAGTTTAACAAAAAGGTATTGAGGAGTTCGGTACTCAATCAGCTTGTACAAAAATATGCAGTTACGCGCTGCCAAATAATTTTCAGTGCTACACCCCAAGATAGCAGTCTTCCATGAGGAGATATGATCAAACTTTTGAAGGCCATATACATACCGCGTTACATTATTAAACGCAACATTGACTTTATGCAAGGAGATTGAGTCGAGTTTGCTATAAACCACTTCAGAGTATGTAAATAGTGGTAAGACGAGCTGCTTGGCTAATTTTAGCCTGGTATCTAGTGGAGTAATATAAGTAGACATTCTAAGGCGACGCAACACAGCATACACACTACTCCCGACTTTGTTCACATGATCACGAGGATTCAGTCTGGAGTTGATAACAATACCTAAATTCCTAATTTTTTCAGTAACAGTGAGAGCACAGGTACCAATATATAATTTGGGTATATCTTCAGGATGACTTACACCATGGGTAATAGGCAGAACGAAGGATTTCTGTGCATTTAAACATAGACAATTGAGACTAGCCCACGCAGATATCGCTGCCAAATCGCTATTAATCTTGTAGCACAGATCATCTACTAAGCCAATACGACTGGATAAGTACAATTGTAGATCATCAGCGTACGCATGAGCATTGACATGTTGGCACACAGAAAACACATCATTAATAAAAATACTGAACAATAACGGTCCAAGCACTGGCCCTTGTGGAACCCCTGCAACAATAGTTCTAGGCTGAGAGAAAATATCTTTTACTTTGACTTTCTGTGATCTTTCTTCAAGGTAGCTAGACATCAGCCTTAGAGAGGTGTCATCAAAATCAAACTTATACTTGAGTTTGTTACATAAGAGCTTGTGATTAACACAGTCAAAAGCTTTCGAGAAGTCAAGAAGACAAAGAAGAGTTAACTCCCCTTGATCAAAATTTATCCTGATATCATCTAAAATCTTTGTTATTACAGTAGAGCAACTATGCCCAGACCTAAAGCCAGATTGCAATGGTGAGAGTAAGTCTCTCATTTGAATAAACGATGTTATCTGCGTTGCCATTAGTGATTCACACACCTTCGAGAGTGCAGGCAAAATACTAATCGGACGATAATCACATGGGTTAGCTGCATTAGTTTTTTTAGGAACTGGGATAATAATTGCTTTTTTCCACTCTGACGGATAAGAACAACTAGTAAAACAATGGTTTATTATATGCGTTATAGTACCAAGGATAAATGGCAGTACAATTTTTATAAATTTAAGGGGAATTCCATCTTCGCCTACCGCGTTCGACTTAATTCCCATTAATGCTTTCAAAACCTCACTCTCACTCACTCCTGAAAAACTAAATTTATTAACAGAACTATCATCTGACAGAGTATCTTCATTGGACAGTGGAGCGCTCATCTTGTTGTTTGCACTGATGAAAAATTCATTCAGAACATCAGGATTGTATTCACATTCTAAATTGGCACTTCCATGTACATTGAGTTTTTTTAGGTTCCGCCACAACTCTTTAGCTGGAAGGGATGCATCAAGCTTCGCATTACAATACCTCTTCTTTGCCAGACGGATAATATTTGTCGTTTCAAAATCACAGTAATACTCAGCTTAACCATGTTTATCAATCCTTATACTTGGTTTTTTTATTTTATAATTTTCGAAATTTTATATTCGTACTAGAGCCCTGCATGAATGGATTCAAACTTTGAGTACAATAGAGTACAGTAAATTTGAATTTTCCATTTGAAGAACCAAAAAAGTCAGCCTGAATATTTTATATTTTGAATATTCACTTTGCCTAAAATTTTCAAAATTAAAAAAAAGAATATGAATGAATGAATGAAAATAATTTTATTCATTATGAATCAAAACATATATATTGGCTACACAGCTTACAATTTCACATATTTTTATACCCAGTGTACTAGTACCCCCTTGTATATTAATTTTGTTCACATAACGGTAGTACGTAACGGCACAAAATAATCGAGATAGATATAGAGTTCCATATATGAAAGTTCTTAGGTTGAAAAGAGGAGTCCATTAAGACATGTCCGTCCGTCTGTCCGTCCGTCCGTCCGTCCGTCTGTGTACACGATAACTTAAGTAAAAATAGAGATATTTTCATGAAATTTTGTATACAGATTACCTTTTGGCCAAGGTAGGTTGCTATTGAAAATGACCGAAATCGGATTATAACCACGCCCCCTTTTTCGATATCGAAACTCATACAAATTGACATATCTCGGTAGCCGAAATGGCTACTTATGATTTTTCCATAAATTTTTTATAGGGGGCGTGGCACCGCCCACTTTTAAGGGAGGCATTTTTGAAAATTTGACTGGTCGTAACTTTTAAACTGATTACGATAGAATGATGGAATTTGGCAAAAAGCATACTAGTATCGTTGGGAGTATACCTGATGAAAATGGATAAAATCGCCCTCCAACCATGCCCACTTTCGATATCGAAAATTTCTAAAATCACCTAAATTGACATAATTCGCTAACGGAAATGGGTAAAATTATATAATTTTATAGGTGAATCCCCATGGTCATTATATAATGATTTTTTGATAAATTTTCTAAAGTGGGCGTTGCCCCGCCTACTTTTAAGGGAGGCATTTTTATACCCAGCGTACTAGTACAGGGGTATTATAATTTTGTCCAAATAACGGTACTACGTACCGACCCAAAATAATCAAGATCCATGTATGAAAGTTCTTAGATTGAAAAGAGGAGTCTATTCAGGCATGTCCGTCCGTCTGTCCGTCCGTCTTTGTACACGATAACTTGAGTAAAAATTAAGATATTTGCATGAAATTTTATATACAGGTTACTTTTTGGCCAAGGTAGGTTGCTATTGAAAATGGGCGAAATCGGATGATAACCACGCCCCCTTTTTCGATATCGAAAATTTCGAAAATCATACAAATTAACATAACTTGAGTAAAAATTTAGGAATTTGCATGAAATTTGGTATACAGATTACTTTATGGCCAAGGTAGCTTGCTAGAGAAAATGGGCGAAATCGGCTTATAACCTCGTCCCTCTTTTCGGTATCGAAAATTTCGAAAATCACATAAACTGACATAACTTGACTAAAAATTTAGATATTTGCAGGTTCTGCAGCTACAAATTCTAAAATTTTAAGACAACTCCGATCAAGATCGATTATTTTTATGATTTTTCAACGCAAATGTAGTTTTCTTGAGAATAAAGAAACAAGTCTTAATTGCAACGGCTATAAAAGTGTTTGTCACAAACGTCGTTTACGCGGTCTCTTAGATGCCCGATGAGTAGTTTTGCATAATCACTGACGGTATCCATATTTGTATATTCCCATATTTGTATACAGATTATAATATATACTTTTACTAGGGTTTTTTCAAGAATTTTTCTGAAATATTTCAGTATTGAAAACCAAATGCAGTGGTAGTTGTTACAGCCAACTTAACCAAAAACTTTTAGCCACATGTATTTCTAACCCTCACAAAACTCAAAACTCTACAATTACAAATAAATAGCCAAAATTACTAATACTCTACACCTTTATAAAAAAAAAATATGTGAAATTGTAAGCTGTGTAGCCAATATATATGTTTTGATTCAGAATAAATAAAATTATTTTCATTCATTCATTCATATTCTTTTTTTTAATTTTGAAAATTTTAGGCAAAGTGAATATTCAAAATATAAAATCTACCTAACGATTGGTCAAATAAAAAACTGTTGGAAGATCAATTATTTGCCTATGTTCCTAGAGTTTTGAAAAAATAGTATGTATTGAAAAACGGGTTTCAAAAATTTTATTTAATATACATATCCTTGAAATCGACTGAAAGTGAGGTTTCAAAGTTAAATATTGCTTTGGCTTTAAGTATGGATATAAATGACTCAGAAAGCATTTATCGAATAGTTCATCTAAACTTCAAACTTTGATATTTATATAATACTAGTATATACCCGCGGCCTTGCCCGCCGCTGGGAAGTATCCTTTCAACATTTTAGATAAAAATTCGGTCGTCGAAGTTCACCAAGTTAGGTAGATTGGTCAAATAAAAAACTGTTGGAAGATCAATTATTTGCCTATGTTCCTAGAGTTTTGAAAAAATAGTATGTATTGAAAAACGGGTTTCAAAAATTTTATTTAATATACATATCCTTGAAATCGACTGAAAGTGAGGTTTCAAAGTTAAATATTGCTTTGGCTTTAAGTATGGATATAAATGTCTCAGAAAGCATTTATCGAATAGTTCATCTAAACTTCAAACTTTGATATTTATATAATATTATTGAATACTGAAGCATTTACCAAGGGTATTTAAAATTTTCAAAATTCCCATCAATGGGGAAAGGTAGATTGATTAAATAATTTGATGTTTTTGGGCGATCACGTTTTGACCGATAACACAGTTATCGATAAATATATCGAAATACATATATCAAGTCCAAATGAAACCTGGAGCCATCCCTTTTCGTTTGATACCCATATTGTTGGCCAATTTTAAGGCTTTTGAGCCATCTCGTTTTCACCGATAACTCAATTATCGATTAATTTATCGAAATATATTGAAGTCCAAATGAAAACAGGGGCCATCCCCTCTCGTTTGATACCCATATTGTAGGGCAATTTTAAGGATTTTTCACCGATAACTTAGTTATCAATAAATTTATCAATATATATTGAAATCCAAATGAAAACTGGTGCCATCCCCTTTCGTTTGATACCCATATTGTAGGGCAATTTTGAGGTTTTTTGGCAATTACATTTTCACCGATAACTCAGTTATCGATAAATTTATCGAAATATATCGAAGTCCAAATGAAACTTGCAGCCTTTCCGTTTCGTTTGTTACACATATTGTAGGGCAATTTTAAAGTTTTTGGGCAATCACATCTTCACCGATAACTCAGTTATCGATCAATTTATCCAAAAATATCGAAGTCCAAATGAAACCTGGGGTCAACCCCTTTCGTTTGATACCCATATTGTAGGGAAAATTTAAGGTTTTTGAGCTACCACATTTTCACCGATAACTTAGTTATCGATTAATTTGTCGAAATATTTTGAGCTCCAAATGAAACCTGGGGCCATTCCCTTCGTTTGATACCCACATTGTAGGGTAATTTTAAGGTTTTTGTTCAATAACATTTTCACCGATAACTCAGTTATCGATAAATTTATCGAAATATATTGAAGTCCAAATGAAACCTGGGGTCATCCCCTTTCGTTTGATGCCCATATTGTAGGGAAAATTTAAGGTTTTTGAGCAACCACATTTTCACCGATAACTTAGTTATCGATTAATTTATCGAAATATATTGAGGTCCAAATGAAACCTAGGGCCATTCCCTTTCGTTTGATACCCATATTGTGGGTAATTTTAAGGTTTTTTTGCAATAACATTTTCACCGATAACTCAGTTATCGATAAATTTATCGAAATATATTGAGGTCCAAATGAAACCTGGTGTGGCGAATGTTATCAAGAATCGCTCATCTTCCACCACTAGCGTCACTACCACAACTACAGCTGTTTACATACATGACGTGAGAGCGAGAGAGGGAGAGGCAGCTCGCGTGTTTGCGAATGTGGCACAAAGAGGAGATGACGATAGATGAACGCTTCGAGAACACTGTTGCACGAATAAACCAGAAAGGGGTAGACATTTCTAGGTTGTGAAGCTGCTGTTTGCTAGGGTATATAAACCGCGCAAAGACAACGCAAATCAATCAGTTTATTTTGAAGTGTTGTACAGTGAAGTACTGAACAGTAAATTATCCCGCGATATTGTACTACGGTTTTTAGTACTGAATAAAGCGTACTACTTATTAAGCAGAATCGGAGTGTTTTATTTAACGTACAGTGATCGAACTCAGGGAAAATAATCAAGGAATCATCGAATTCGTCACAATTGGTGTCAGAAGCGGTATTGTTAAATAAATACAAGGACATTGAAAAGTATAACAAGGACATTGAAAAGGATAACACGGACATTGAAAAGGATAACTAGGACATTGTAAAGGTAACAAAGGACATTGCAAGGATATGGCAAAGTTTAATGACTTGAAGATCCAACAACTCAAAAACGAGTTGGAGAAACGTGGAATGGTAACAACAGGCAATAAGCCAGAGCTACAATCACGTCTACGCGAGGCTATGGAAGCGGAAGGAATCAACGTTGACGATTATGTTTTTCAGCTTTCGGAAGAGGGAGCGACGAAAATAGAAGAGCAAAAGGATACTCCGGGTTCAGTGGCAAATGTGGACACAGACTCTTTATTGGCTGCCTTGGCTCAAATGTCAAACAACATAACATCAAGCATGTCATCAAAGTTGGAAGAACAGAAGACACACATGGCATCTCAGTTAGAAGAACAGAAGGCATACATGGCGTCACAGATCAAGGAAGAGTTGATGGAACAGGAAACACGCATAACGTTAAAACTAGAGGCCCAAGAGCAAAGAGTCTCATCGCAGATAGAAGTTGTCAGTGGACGACAGGATAAGATCGAAGCCGAGGTGGATGCGTTAAAATCTCGTATCCAGGAGTTGCAGCTGAATCGTCCATCTGTTTCAACAAGCACACCCAAGGTAAAAACCCCATCCTTTGACGGTTCTGTTCCTTTCCAGGTATTTAAGCTACAATTTGAGAAGACAGCAGCTGTGAACAACTGGGGCGCTGAGGATAAAGTTGCTGCTTTATTTGTGGCATTGAAAGGACCTGCAGCCGAAATCTTACAGACTATTCCGGACGCTGAAAGAAACAACTATGAAGCGTTGATGGGAGCCGTTGAAAGACGTTACGGCAGCGAGCATAGGAGACAGATACATCAAATGGAGCTACAGAATCGCTTCCAGAAGGCTAATGAGAAATTGCAGGATTTTGCATGGGACATTGAGAGGTTAGCTCATTTGGCGAACGCAGATGCACCCGTGGAATACATCGAGAGGGTAAAGATCCAAAGATTCATAAATGGAATAATGGATGTAGACACGAAGCGAGCCGCATATGCAAACCCCAAAAGGACATTCGCAGAGACGGTATCACACGCTTTATTACAAGAGACAGCCTCGATTTTATGTAAACCAGATAACAAGGTTCGCCATGTGGAAAAGGAGACATCAGACTTGGTCGAAAAATTCAACAAAGTTCTGGAAGCCTTGAATGGAGCACAAAAGAAAAGCGATGGTGTCATTAAATGTTTCAAGTGCGGAAAATCTGGCCATATGGTGCGTCATTGCAACATCGGCTCCCGAGACTTCGGCAATGCTTGTGGACGTAAGGGTAACGCTGGAGGAGATGACCAAGATGAATGCCCTATAGTTTCTGTGTCGCAGGTCGGAGGAAAAGCAAGTACTGTTACTGTTAGAGGTTTCTTGGACGGAAAAGAGCGGTTATTCACTGTGGATACTGGCGCATCTCATTCCATCATTAGAAGTGACTTGGTCCAAAAGAGAGTACGACCATTGCAGGATGCAAAGTTGCGGACAGTAACTGGTGAAAGTAAGCTGGTTCATGGAGAAGTGCGGTGCAAAGTTGCGATTGGGAATGCGACTACATACCACAACTTCTTAGTGGCAGATATTGTGGACGAAGTCATCATTGGCGTCGACTTCTTGGCTGTGAGAGACATTCACATGAACCTGAGAAATAGAGTTATGAGATACAATGGCCAAGAAGTACCTCTGATCTTTGGACACAACATTGGGTATTACACCAAAGGAGTTTCATTAGAGATGAAGCACAAGGACACTCGAAATGCAAAGGTACCTCCTCGACCAATGGCTTTGATAGACAAATGCCTACTTGAGAATATTTGGAGAAGTCAACAGGAAGATTCAGATCTGGCATGTGTGATCCGAGGGCTCGAGCGAAACAAACGACCAGCAAGAAAAGAAATGTCAGCGGCGAGTCCAGTTGCCAAGTCATATTGGGCACAATGGAACAGTTTACGAATGGTATCCGGTTGTTTGCATCGAATATGGGAGAGTGAGGATGGTCAATGCGCTCGGAAGCTTATAGTTGTTCCAAGGAAGCGGGTGTCTGATGTTCTCAGGGAAATGCATAACGATCCAAGTGAAGGTCATCTAGGAGTCAAGAAGACCTTGGAGAGGATTAAGCAGACATTTTATTGGGTTGGTTACGGTCAGTCGGTAAAGGAGTGGATTGCCAAATGCGATGAGTGCATCAGAGCAAAGGTGCTGAGGTCCACGAGTCATGGTCTAAGGAGGCAGTGCAACTCAGATGCACCGGTTGAGAGGATTACCTTGGATGAAGCTGGTCCATTCCCCGGAAGTATAAGCAAAAACATGAAAACCAGGTACGAAAAAGCAATGGAAACAGAAGGGTTTCTGGAAGGAGATTTAGTATTCCTTAACAGGCCACAACGGAGGAAAAGTGTGTCTCCCAAAGTTCAGTGCAACTGGGAAGGACCATACAGAGTTGTGAAACGGATCAACGACGTTGTTTACCGCATACAGGCTGTTGGAATGCTACGGAACAAAATGAAAGTGGTTCCCCTGGAGATACTAGCAACGTTCGGATCGGGAAATGTGTCTGATCGGGACGATCAGACTTAGGTGGAGGGCAGTGTGGCGAATGTTATCAAGAATCGCTCATCTTCCACCACTAGCGTCACTACCACAACTACAGCTGTTTACATACATGACGTGAGAGCGAGAGAGGGAGAGGCAGCTCGCGTGTTTGCGAATGTGGCACAAAGAGGAGATGACGATAGATGAACGCTTCGAGAACACTGTTGCACGAATAAACCAGAAAGGGGTAGACATTTCTAGGTTGTGAAGCTGCTGTTTGCTAGGGTATATAAACCGCGCAAAGACAACGCAAATCAATCAGTTTATTTTGAAGTGTTGTACAGTGAAGTACTGAACAGTAAATTAACCCGCGATATTGTACTACGGTTTTTAGTACTGAATAAAGCGTACTACTTATTAAGCAGAATCGGAGTGTTTTATTTAACGTACAGTGATCGAACTCAGGGAAAATAATCAAGGAATCATCGAATTCGTCACACTGGGGTCATTCCCTTTCGTTTGATACCCATATTGTAGGGAAAATTTAAGGTTTCTGGGCAATCTCATTTCGACTGATAACTCAGTTATCGAAAAATGTATCGAAATATACCGAGGTGCAAATGAGAGCTGGCACCTTCCAGTTTCGTTTGATACCCATACTGTTCTAAGTTTCTACACCTGTATTCGAAATATCATAAGTTTAGGTCAAGTGTACTCGGAGTTATATGGAAAAACAAATAAAACGAAAAGTATCGGTCCCTAGCATGGCCGGACCCCCCAAAATTAAAAAAAACCTCCTTCCAGACTATTAGCTGTCTGCCTACCAAATTTCAACAAAATCCGTCTTGCCATTCTCACGTTATTGAGGAACAGAAGTAAACGTCTGGACATCCAAACATCCAAATATCCAAACATCGCTACATTCACATTTATAATATTAGTAAGATAAGATTATTGCCTACTGAAAAATTTACCAAATTCGAATATTGATAAAATTGAAAAAAAAAACATTATTTTTTGTTGAATTTTAAATAAAATTTAATTTTTTTTTGTTTTGTTGACTTTTGTTTTTTGTTTTATTTTTTTAATTTTTTATTTTTTTATTTTATTTTATTTCTTTTCACTTTATTTCATTCTATTTTTTTTATTTCATTTCAATTTATTTCAGTTTATTTTCCTTTATTTTATTTTATTTTGAGTTATCATTTATTATTAACAAAAAAATGGAAAACATTTTTAAGGTTCAGGTGCAATTAAATGTTATCTTATTGATGAATCTATCCAAATAAGGCGAAACCAAAGGTAAAGCTGTGGCGAAGTTGTATGAAAGCTTACATTTTTTTTTTAATTTTTACTCACATGATAGTTCTCGATTTTCTTCAAATTTAATAGATATAATCACTTTAAAATTGTAATTAAAAAAACTGAGTTATAAAATGTTTTTTCTTGGAAATGACACCAAATTTGTTCACAATTAAAATTGAAATTTTTTCACAATTAAAATTGAAAAACTGAATTGTTAACACGTTGTTTTTCACACGTTTATTTAATTCTGACACTAAATTCTTTTTAAGTAATTGTGTCAGGATGAAAGCCAATTCAAATGTTGATTTGATGCCATGTTCTAAGGAAATTGTAAAGTATTTTGCTAATCACATTTTCACCGATTACTCAGTTTTCGATAAATTTATCGAAACATATCGAAATCCATGTGAAACCTGGGGCCATCCCTTTTCGTTTGATACCCATATTGTAGGGTAATTTTAAGGTTTTTGTTCAATAACATTTTTACCGATAACTCAGTTATCGATAAATTTATCGAAATATATCGAAGTCCAAATGAAACCTGGGGCCATTCCCTTCGTTTGATACCCATATTGTAGGGTAATTGTAAGGTTTTTGTTCAATAACATTTTTACCGATAACTCAGTTATCGATAAATTTATCGAAATATATCGAAGTCCAAATGAAACCTGGGGCCATTCCCTTTCGTTTGATACCCATATTGTAGGGTAATTGTAAGGTTTTTGTTCAATAACATTCTAACCAATAACTCAGTTATCGATTAATTTATCGAAATATATTGAAGTCCAAATGAAACCTGGGGTCATCCCCTTTCTTTTGATACCCATATTGTAGGGAAA
Organism: Campiglossa producta; assembly: GCA_964058755.1. Classification (NCBI taxonomy): domain Eukaryota; kingdom Metazoa; phylum Arthropoda; class Insecta; order Diptera; family Tephritidae; genus Campiglossa; species Campiglossa producta. The sequence continues at coordinate 31,366,792 of CAXKVI010000005.1, read as the reverse complement.
ATTTAAGGTTTTTGAGCAACCACATTTTCACCGATAACTCAGTTATCGTTTAATTTATCGAAATATATTGAGGTCCAAATGAAACCTGGGGTCATCCCTTTTCGTTTGATACCCATATTGTAGGGTAATTTTAAGGTTTTTGTTCAATAAAATTTTTACCGATAACTCAGTTATCGATAAATTTATCGAAATATATCGAAGTCCAATTGAAACCTGGGGCCATTCCCTTTCGTTTGACACCCATATTGTAGGGTAATTGTAAGGTTTTTGTTCAATAACATTTTCACCGATAACTCAGTTATCGATAAATTTATCGAAATATATCGAAGTCCAAATGAAACCTGGGGTCATCCCCTTTCGTTTGATACCCATATTGTAGGGAAAATTTAGGGTTTCTGGGCAATCTCATTTCGACTGATAACTCAGTTATCGATAAATTTATCGAAATATATCGAAGCCCAAATGAGACCTGGCACCTTCCAGTTTCGTTTGATACCCATATTGTTCGAAGTTTCTACTCCTGTATGCGAAATATTATAAGTTTAGGTCAAGTGTACTCAGAGTTATATGGAAAAACAAAAAAATTGAAAAGTATCGGTCCCTAGCATGACCGGACCCCCAAAATTAAAAAAAAAAATAGCCTATACCTCCTTCTAGACTATTAGCTGTCTGCCTACCAAATTTGAACAAAATCCGTCTTGCCATTCTCACGTTATTGAGGAACAGAAGTAAACGTCTGGACATCCAAACATCCAAACATCGCTATATTCACATTTATAATATTAGTAAGATAATATTCAGGCTGACTTTTTTGGTTCTTCAAATGGAAAATTCAAATTTACTGTACTCTATTGTACTCAAAGTTTGAATCCATTCATGCAGGGCTCTAGTACAAATATGAAATTTCGAAAATTATAAAATAAAAAAAAACAAAGTATAAGGATTGATAAACATGGTTAAGCTGAGTATTACTGTGATTTTTTTGGAAACAACAACAACAAAAGTGATTGAAGCTCAAAAAAGTTCATCGTGCATTTGTAGAATTGAAATTACTTAAAAACTTTTTAACCGATTTTAAATGTTTTTATACCATTCGATAGGTATTGTGAATCCCTTTAATTTGATATACATTTTATATATGAAAGTAAAAGAGTGCAATTTACCGCGAATAAAAAATACAAAAATATAAAATATGTAGTTATTTTTTGCCTCCATATAGTTTTTTCCACTCTAATTTTTCTTTTTCCAGCCGAGTGCCAAGAATTTCCATTTCAAGGGCATGACGTTCCCTACACTGCAGCACTTCCACCTCCTGCCTTTCGCCCATTAGCTGCATTTGCAGCTCCACCCTCTCCTCTTCCTTTTTAGCCAAGGAAGCTTCTGCCCGCAATTTTTCATCACTCCACTTTGCTTTAATTTTTGCTAAAGCCTCCCATGAAGTGCTTTTGTTGTTGCTCTCTGGCTGTTTCTGAGGCGTATACAGGGGAGCACTCATTTTCTTACTTAGAGTGGAAGGTCCGGACGCAGGTAAGTCGAAACTTTCGTTGAAATCAACACAAAAAAAATTTTTTTCGTTAACTTCAATTCATTTTGCATAGATATGTACACTAGAGCGTATCACCAAAAAAAGTTGAAAATGTTCCCCCCCAGTTTGAACACTTACCTTATGAGGTTTTCAAAAAAAAATTTTTTAATTTTTTTGTCACCCTGTAAAAACAGCGAAATTGGTTTTTTTCTATAACTTCTATATTTCTATTTCGATTTTCAAAAGTGATACATTTTTAGAAAGGTATTCACCAAGGCAATATTTCATCAATAGAAACTTTTAGCCCTTCATGCCAAGTTCAGTTTTTATTTCATTTATACGAAAACCAACACCCTGTATTAAAAAAAAATTAGTAGTGGTGAAGCAAGTTGCTACTTAAATGTCATTCACGTGTCATTATTTATTTCATAAAAGTCTCTTATTAACATTATTTAAAAATATATATATTCGCTAAACTAAGTAGCCGAGAACGTTACAGCAAATTGGAGTCAAGGAAAGATTTAGCATAACATTTATTTCCTCATTACATGCAGGTAATAATCTTTTTTTCTTAGTTTTCCGGAAAAAATTTTTTCTTTTTTTTTTCAAATACAGGGTGTTGGTTTTAGTAAAAATAGAATAAAAACTGAACTTGGCATGAAGGGCTAAAAGTTTCTATGGATGCAATCTTGCCTTGGTGAATACCTTTCTAAAAATGTATCAGTTTGAAAATCGAACGAGAAATATGGAAATTATAGAAAAAAACAAATTTCGCTGTTTTTACAGGGTGACAAAAAAATTAAAAATTTTTTTTTTGAAAACCTCATAAGGCAAGTGTTCAAACTGGGGGGGAACATTTTCAACTTTTTTTTTCTCCATACACCGTGATAAGCTCTAATGTACACTAGGCTGGGTCGGAAAATAATAAGTTAAGGAATACAAAAAATGGTCTTAGGTAGTTACTAAGTACTAAATGACGGCGATATACCAACAGGTTATCATAACTTCTAACGAGATTTTTGCCGAGCTTCTCTTCCAACTTGCAGTGTGCTGCTTCTTCCTACAAGTTGGCGGGACCTACAGTTTTTTGCCGACTCCGAACGGCAGTTGCAAAGCAAACTACTGCGAGGGGCGACCCCGTTTAGAAAATTTCTATCTAAATAATTTTTTATATTGGTTTTGCCGGACATTGATATGACACGACTTGGTGTAGTAGACCTAAGCGATACAGCGCTCTACGAGTACATTTATAGGGTCGTGGAGTATTTGGTATAATTGATATATGAGCCTCTTGAAGCACAAGTGGCGTTAGTCCAATTTTGGGTTTCTTTTAGTTAGCAATGACACTATGTAGGGGAAAACGTGTTTTAGCGGGGTAACTTCTAGCCGCCAAGCAACCGAATAAAAAGCAGAACTAGTTTGTGAAATCAAGGGTACCCCCTATAAGTTAAAACACAAAACCTTTAATATATCAGTGCAATAAAAGGTGGAATTACGCCACTTGAGCTTTAAGCCCGGTAAATTTATGTTTAAGTTAAAAGTTCCATAGAAATTTTAAGCGTTTTTTTTTGCATCAGTTTTACCAGTAGTTGAAAAAGGAAGGAGTAACAAGCCATTACGGAAACTCTGCGCCATCTTCGTTAATTATTTGTTACATGAAATGGGAATGGGTTATGTAAGGATTCCGCTTTGACCACTCTATATCGTCGGTGACTCTTCAAAACCAAGCATCATCAAAGATATTCTTTACGTGGTTTTGCACTGTCTTCGACGATATATGCGTCATTGTAAATGTGCTAAGTTTCATGTCCCTAGGCTGCCAGAAAGTTAGTTGAAACGCGATCGCAAGATTCCCGGTTTCCAACGAATTTTTGAAATACCGCGATCCGAACTCCACCGGAGTTCTTTTGATGAGGAATTTCATTGCGACCGGTGCGGGAACGTGCCTTATGCTTATATCAGAGCAAAGCATGATCCAACTATTTCCCTCTCTTTTGCGACCCGAAATAATATTGAATTCATTCAAATATTCAATTGTTTTTTTTTTTTATACCCAGTGTACTAGTACTAGTACAAGGGTATATTAATTTTGTTCACATAACGGTAGTACGTAACGGCACAAAATAATCGAGATAGATATAGAGTTCCATATATGAAAGTTCTCAGGTTGAAAAGAGGAGTCCATTAAGACATGTCCGTCCGTCTGTCCGTCCGTCTATAACTTATGTAAAAATGGAGATATTTTAATGAAATTTTGTATACAGATTACCTTTTGGCCAAGGTAGGTTGCTATTGAAATTGGGCGAAATCGGATGATAACCACGTCCCCTTTTTCGATATCGAAAATTTCGAAAATCATACAAATTGACATATCTCGGTACCCGAAATGGCTAAAATGATATAATTTTATAGGTGAATCCCCCTGGTAATGCTCTTATGACTATGAATAATCTATTCAGGCATGTCCGTCCGTCTGTCCGTCCGTCCGTCCGTCTTTGTACACGATAACTTGAGTAAAAATTAAGATATTTGCATGAAATTTTATATACAGGTTACTTTTTGGCCAAGGTAGGTTGCTATTGAAAATGGGCGAAATCGGATGATAACCACGCCATCGAAAATTTCGAAAATCATACAAATTACCATAACTTGAGTAAAAATTGAGGAATTTGCATGAAATTTGGTATACAGATTACTTTATGGCCAAGGTGAGAGAATATGGGCGAAATCGGCTTATAACCACGTCCCTTTTGTCGGTATCGAAAATTTCTTAAATCACATAAACTGACATAACTTGACTAAAAATTTAGATATTTGCATTAATTTTGGTTTAAATCTTACGATATCGATATCGATTATCGATATCGAAAATTTCGAAGTTCACATAAACTGACATTTATCGGTAGCTGAAATTAATAAAATGATATAATTTCATAGGTGAATCTCTCTTATCATTCTATTATGATTTTCTGTTAAATTTTAAAAAGTGGGCGTGGTACCGCCCACTTTCAAGAGAGGCATTTTTGAAAATTCGACTGGTCGTCTCGATAGAATTCAGAAAATCACCTAAAACACTGATCGTAAGTTTTAAACTGATTACGGTAGAATCGTGAAATTCGGCACAAGTAATACTAGAGTTATAGGAAGTATACCTGTTGAAATTAAACGAAATCGCTTCCCAATCACGTCCACTTTCAATATGGAAAATTTCGAAAATCACATAAATTGACATATTTCGGTAGGGTAAATAACTAAATAGTATAATTATAGTATTATTTGATAGTTAAATTTGTAAGGAATTGTCCACTATTAACGAGTCTTAAAAGATGAGTTAATTTTGTTAAGTGAGCCACCTATAATTTTTTCGACGGCCATGTATTTTATTGAAAGTTGGTAGTATGGCTCAGAACGATTAAACAAAAATACGTATACAATTTTTCGAAATTCGAATTATTTTGAAAGTTATAGCTATCAACAGTTTTCGAAATTCCTCATTTTTTGATGATTTTCTCACGATTGGTCAAACCGCTTTTGCTAATTTTTTAAATATATATAAAAGATGGTATCTTCTACAAAAGGACATTTCCAATTTTTGGAAAAAATTTTTTTTTGCAAACATTATTCGCAATTTTTAACTTCTCCATCGTGGCGAGATGGCGCTTTTGTATGATGTTGTTGGGCATTGCATTAGTAACTGTTAGCAAAAAAAAAATTGTTGGCACTTTAAGGGAGCGGAAGTTATTTACATTTTTTGTCTTCATAGTCCACAGTACATAGAGAGAAACAAAATTTCATAAAAAATTTACTAGTCTGTTAAAAAATTGTTTTTTTATAAAGGTGTAGAGTATTAGTAATTTGGCTATTTATTTGTAATTGTAGAGTTTTGAGTTTTGTGGAGGTTAGAAATACATGTGGCTAAAAGTTCTTGGTTAAGTTGGCTGTAACAAATACCACTGCATTTGGTTTTCAATACTGAAATATTTCAGAAAAATTCTTGAAAAAACCCTAGTAAAAGTATATATTATAATCTGTATACAAATATGCACGGAGGGGAATCTATGGATGGAACATCCATAATTATTGATATCACATTAAATAAAAATTGATATTTCTGTCCCATCAATGAATATGGATGTTTCATCAATGCTTTTTTGATAAATCACTATTGAAATGGTATCCATATAAACTATTGATAAATTCTAAATAGTTTAAAAAAACAAAATTTTATATAATTTGATATCTGGTTTCAGTGAGACTCGAACCATGCTCCTCTGGCACGTTAGCCCAGTATTCTACCATTCGGCTACGGCATATTATAAAATTTTTAGAAAAATGTTCAATCATAAGAAATTCAAAAAATTTTGAATTTAAAAAAACCGCTCCAACAAGTTGTAATATTGTTGGAAATCCATAGTAAAAATTGTTGAACTATTATGATTATGCGTCCCAGAAAAATTTACATTTCGTCCATATATATTAATACGCTGTCTCTACCATTATTACTATGTAGTAAATATGGATATGGATATACCGACAATAGAAATTCATATCACGACCATAGATATTGACATGCCGTTCAAATATATTAGTATTCTATCCATAGATATAAAAAATAGTACATCATATCGAAATGGTTGACATGTCATTTTACTTTTTATTGGGAGCAAATAATATTTAATAACTCGCTCATTCTGAATGAATATTGCATCAAACTCGGCGTTATCAATAGTGATATTGTCACAACATTCAATGCATTTCTCTCAGTGTGGGAATATACAAATATGGATATCGTCAGTGATTATGCAAAACTACTCATCGGGCATCTAAGAGACCGCGTAAACGACGTTTGTGACAAACACTTTTATAGCCGTTGCAATTAAGACTTGTTTCTTTATTCTCAAGAAAACTATATTTGCGTTGAAAAATCATTAAAAGAATCGATCTTGATCGGAGTTGTCTTAAAATTTTATAATTTGTAGCTGCAAAACCTGCAAATATCTAAATTTTTAGTCAAGTTATGTCAGTTTATGTGATTTTCGAAATTTTCGATACCGAAAAAAGGGACGTGGTTATAAGCCGATTTCGCCCATTTTCTCTAGCAAGCTACCTTGGCCATAAAGTAATCTGTATACCAAATTTCATGCAAATTCCTCAATTTTTACTCAAGTTATGTTAATTTGTATGATTTTCGAAATTTTCGATATCGAAAAAGGGGGCGTGGTTATCATCCGATTTCGCCCATTTTCAATAGCAACCTACCTTGGCCAAAAAGTAACCTGTATATAAAATTTCATGCAAATATCTTAATTTTTACTCAAGTTATCGTGTACAAAGACGGACGGACGGACGAACAGACGGACGGACATGCCTGAATAGACTCCTCTCTTCAACCTAAGAACTTTCATATATGGATCTTGATTATTTTGGGCCGGTACGTAGTACCGTTATTTGGACAAAATTATAATACCTCTGTACTAGTACGCTGGGTATAAAAATGCCTCCCTTAAAAGTGGGCGGGGCCACGCCCACTTTAGAAAATTTATCAAAAAATCATTATATAATGACCATGGGGATTCACCTATAAAATTATATAATTTTACCCATTTCCGTTAGCGAATTATGTCAATTTAGGTGATTTTAGAAATTTTCGATTTCGAAAGTGGGCATGGTTGGAGGGCGATTTTATCCCTTTTTATCAGGTATACTCCCAACGATACTAGTATGCTTTTTGCCAAATTCCATCATTCTATCGTAAACAGTTTAAAAGTTACGACCAGTCAAATTTTCAAAAATGCCTCCCTTAAAAGTGGGCGGTGCCACGCCCCCTATAAAAAATTTATGGAAAAATCATAAGAGCATTACCAGGGGGATTCACCTATAAAATTATATCATTTTAGCCATTTCGGCTACCGAGATATGTCAATTTGTATGATTTTCGAAATTTTCGATATCGAAAAAGGGGGCGTGGTTATCATCCGATTTCGCCCATTTTCAATAGCAACCTACCTTGGCCAAAAGGTAATCTGTATACAAAATTTCATTAAAATATCTCCATTTTTACATAAGTTATAGACGGACGGACATACGGACGGACATGTCTTAATGGACTCCTCTTTTCAACCTAAGAACTTTCATATATGGAACTCTATATCTATCTCTATTATTTTGTGCCGTTACGTTATGTGAACAAAATTAATATACCCTTGTACTAGTACTAGTAGACTGGGTATATAAATATTCTGTAATCAAATTGTATTCGGTTATAAATACATATGAAAACTTCTTTCATTGGGTACATTAGTCAAAAACTTAACAATCACATTTAATGAGAACATTTATTTTAACCTAGAACACTTTATTTCTAATTAAACTTTTTCCGTCAGATATATAGTATAAATGAATTGGTGGACCAGTAAAAGTTCCAATGCTCATTATTTGAAAAAAGTCGTATTTAGATTCTATTACAAAAGATTGAAAATGTTCTGAAAAGTTAATTACCTTATATTCGCTTACAATAACATAAATTTCATTGTCTACATCAACTAGAAGCTTAACAATTTCGTACAGATTAATAGTCTCTTCGGTTTTTATGGTCACAAAGTAGCATTTTTTATACGTACAACCTTTGAAATTTATACATTTTACGGATAAGTTATTATTGAATTGTGCCTTAAAAATCTCAAAATTTTGAATATACTTAAATAGAGTCCAATCTTCAATATTGAAATATTGATTTTGACGATGTGTGCTTGTGCTTGACAAGCCTCTTGAATGAGTTTTTAAGAAATGAACTGAATTTTAATGACGCCTTTAAGCTTAAGGAATAATAAATATTTTTACGCGAAGTTATACTTCTAGCATAGCTTTTGGCTTCTCTGTGTTTGATTTCGTATCTAAAACTCCACAAATGCTTTAAAGGCCCTGATTGTTTAATGATATGAACATAGTGAGTAAGGAAGTGAAATCTTGGTTTAAGCGGCTTATTGAAAAGTTGTATGAAGGTCTCATTATGAACTTTAATCAATGCCGCCAAATTTTCCAAATTTTCAGGAGTAAAAGAACTTGTAAGTAGGATGTCCATAATTTTAATAAGAGTTATTAATAGTTGCCAAACTCGATGCCCTATAGGAGTGCGATCTCCAATAATGAGTGGAAAGAAATGCATAAAGCACCACATTGCACGTGCTGACATTTTAATTTTACATTTTGTTCACATAACGGTAGTACGTAACGGCACAAAATAATCGAGATAGATATAGAGTTCCATATATGAAAGTTCTCAGGTTGAAAAGAGGAGTCCATTAAGACATGTCCGTCCGTCTGTCCGTCCGTCTATAACTTATGTAAAAATGGAGATATTTTAATGAAATTTTGTATACAGATTACCTTTTGGCCAAGGTAGGTTGCTATTGAAATTGGGCGAAATCGGATGATAACCACGTCCCCTTTTTCGATATCGAAAATTTCGAAAATCATACAAATTGACATATCTCGGTACCCGAAATGGCTAAAATGATATAATTTTATAGGTGAATCCCCCTGGTAATGCTCTTATGACTATGAATAATCTATTCAGGCATGTCCGTCCGTCTTTGTACACGATAACTTGAGTAAAAATTAAGATATTTGCATGAAATTTTATATACAGGTTACTTTTTGGCCAAGGTAGGTTGCTATTGAAAATGGGCGAAATCGGATGATAACCACGCCATCGAAAATTTCGAAAATCATACAAATTACCATAACTTGAGTAAAAATTGAGGAATTTGCAAGAAATTTGGTATACAGATTACTTTATGGCCAAGGTGAGAGAATATGGGCGAAATCGGCTTATAACCACGTCCCTTTTGTCGGTATCGAAAATTTCTTAAATCACATAAACTGACATAACTTGACTAAAAATTTAGATATTTGCATTAATTTTGGTTTAAATCTTACTTTCTGGCCAAGGTAGGTTGCTATTAAAAATGAGCGAAAATCGGATGATAACCACGCCCCCGTTTTCGATATCGAAAATTTCGAAGTTCACATAAACTGACATTTATCGGTAGCTGAAATTAATAAAATGATATAATTTCATAGGTGAATCTCTCTTATCATTCTATTATGATTTTCTGTTAAATTTTAAAAAGTGGGCGTGGTACCGCCCACTTTCAAGAGAGGCATTTTTGAAAATTCGACTGGTCGTCTCGATATCGAAAATTTAGAAAATCACCTAAAACACTGATCGTAAGTTTTAAACTGATTACGGTAGAATCGTGAAATTCGGCACAAGTAATACTAGAGTTATAGGAAGTATACCTGTTGAAATTAAACGAAATCGCTTCCCAATCACGTCCACTTTCAATATGGAAAATTTCGAAAATCACATAAATTGACATATTTCGGTAGGGTAAATAACTAAATAGTATAATTATAGTATTATTTGATAGTTAAATTTGTAAGGAATTGTCTACTATTAACGAGTCTTAAAAGATGAGTTAATTTTGTTAAGTGAGCCACCTATAATTTTTTCGACGGCCATGTATTTTATTGAAAGTTGGTAGTATGGCTCAGAACGATTAAACAAAAATACGTATACAATTTTTCGAAATTCGAATTATTTTGAAAGTTATAGCTATCAACAGTTCGAAATTCCTCATTTTTTGATGATTTTCTCACGATTGGTCAAACCGCTTTTGCTAATTTTTTAAATATATATAAAAGATGGTATCTTCTACAAAAGGACATTTCCAATTTTTGGCAAAAATTTTTTTTTGCAAACATTATTCGCAATTTTTAACTTCTCCATCGTGGCGAGATGGCGCTTTTGTATGATGTTGTTGGGCATTGCATTAGTAACTGTTAGCAAAAAAAAAATTTGTTGGCACTTTAAGGGAGCGGAAGTTATTTACATTTTTGTCTTCATAGTCCACAGTACATAGAGAGAAACAAAATTTCATAAAAAATTTACTAGTCTGTTAAAAAATGTAAATAACTCCCCCCAAATTTTTCCCCCATGCAAATTCCTCAATTTTACTCAAGTTATGTTAATTTGTATGATTTTCGAAATTTTCGATATCGAAAAAGGGGGCGTGGTTATCATCCGATTTCGCCCATTTTCAATAGCAACCTACCTTGGCCAAAAAGTAACCTGTATATAAAATTTCATGCAAATATCTTAATTTTTACTCAAGTTATCGTGTACAAAGACGGACGGACGGACGAACAGACGGACGGACATGCCTGAATAGACTCCTCTCTTCAACCTAAGAACTTTCATATATGGATCTTGATTATTTTGGGCCGGTACGTAGTACCGTTATTTGGACAAAATTATAATACCTCTGTACTAGTACGCTGGGTATAAAAATGCCTCCCTTAAAAGTGGGCGGGGCCACGCCCACTTTAGAAAATTTATCAAAAAATCATTATATAATGACCATGGGGATTCACCTATAAAATAATATAATTTTACCCATTTCCGTTAGCGAATTATGTCAATTTAGGTGATTTTAGAAATTTTCGATTTCGAAAGTGGGCATGGTTGGAGGGCGATTTTATCCATTTTCATCAGGTATACTCCCAACGATACTAGTATGCTTTTTGCCAAATTCCATCATTCTATCGTAAACAGTTTAAAAGTTACGACCAGTCAAATTTTTCAAAAATGCCTCCCTTAAAAGTGGGTGGTGCCACGCCCCCTATAAAAAATTTATGGAAAAATCATAAGAGCATTACCAGGGGGATTCACCTATAAAATTATATCATTTTAGCCATTTCGGCTACCGAGATATGTCAATTTGTATGATTTTCGAAATTTTCGATATCGAAAAAGGGGGCGTGGTTATCATCCGATTTCGCCCATTTTCAATAGGAACCTACCTTGGCCAAAAGGTAATCTGTATACAAAATTTCATGAAAATATCTCAATTTTTACATAAGTTATCGTGTACACAGACGGGCGGACGGACGAACGGACGGACGGACGGACGGACAGACGGACGGACATGTCTTAATGGACTCCTCTTTTCAACCTAAGAACTTTCATATATGGAACTCTATATCTATCTCTATTATTTTGTGCCGTTACGTTATGTGAACAAAATTAATATACCCTTGTACTAGTACTAGTACACTGGGTATAAAAATATTCTGTAATCAAATTGTATTCGGTTATAATTACATATGAAAACTTCTTTCATTGGGTACATTAGTCAAAAACTTAACAATCACATTTAATGAGAACATTTATTTTAACCTAGAACACTTTATTTCTAATTAAACTTTTTCCGTCAGATATATAGTATAAATGAATTGGTGGACCATTAAAAGTTCCAATGCTCATTATTTGAAAAAAGTCGTATTTAGATTCTATTACAAAAGATTGAAAATGTTCTGAAAAGTTAATTACCTTATATTCGCTTACAATAACATAAATTTCATTGTCTACATCAACTAGAAGCTTAACAATTTCGTACAGATTAATAGTCTCTTCGGTTTTTATGGTCACAAAGTAGCATTTTTTATACGTACAACCTTTGAAATTTATACATTTTACGGATAAGTTATTATTGAATTGTGCCTTAAAAATCTCAAAATTTTGAATATACTTAAATAGAGTCCTATCTTCAATATTGAAATATTGAGTTTGACGATGTGTGCTTGTGCTTGACAAGCCTCTTGAATGAGTTTTAAGAAATGAACTGAATTTTAATGACGCCTTTAAGCTTAAGGAATAATAAATATTTTTACGCGAAGTTATACTTCTAGCATAGCTTTTGGCTTCTCTGTGTTTGATTTCGTATCTAAAACTCCACAAATGCTTTAAAGGCCCTGATTGTTTAATGATATGAACATAGTGAGTAAGGAAGTGAAATCTTGGTTTAAGCGGCTTATTGAAAAGTTGTATGAAGGTCTCATTATGAACTTTAATCAATGCCGCCAAATTTTCCAAATTTTCAGGAGTAAAAGAACTTGTAAGTAGGATGTCCATAATTTTAATAAGAGTTATTAATAGTTGCCAAACTCGATGCCCTATAGGAGTGCGATCTCCAATAATGAGTGGAAAGAAATGCATAAAGCACCACATTGCACGTGCTGACATTTTAATTTTACATTTAGAATTCTGATTTAAGTCTAAAGGGGGAGAAAGATTGCCGACTTTAGTTTCGCCGTAATTAAACATTTGTTTCCTATAGTTAAAAGTCTCAAGTGAGAACAGTTTTTCTTTACAAAAAAAAATTAATAAATTACACATATTTCATATCTGCATATTCCTTCGAATAAATCGTGGACGATATCCACAAAAAAATTCGTTGTAGCGTGAAAAGTTGCTAAGTCATTCAATAAGCAGTTAGTTTTTACACCAGTCAGTTTGAAGTTGTTTGTCCGTAAGTCTGCATTATAATTCTCTTCACTTCTATAAAAGTCTGGATAATCTACGCAATCGTAAGACATATTTTTTATGTGTCTGTTGCAGAAACGACAAAAATAATTTGAGCCAAAATAAGAAGTAAATTCGAGAATTTCATTTAAGCCTAAATTATCACCAAGGACGTTAGACATAACAAAGTGAATTCGTGTAGAATTCTCGTGGGTGTTTATTACTAGCCCGTTTTCTTCAAGATCTTTAAATTTTAGAAATAAAGGTCTTAAAAATGGATCATTACCATACACTTTTTGAAGCTTTTAAAATAAGCAGCAACAAATATATAATCTAAATTGGACAAGAGATGTTGCGACAATGTTGGGAAGCTATAATATACACCACAAATGGAAACTGTATTAGCATGACTGCCTAAGGGATTGTTTATTTCAAAACTGTCCAAATAAATGAAAAATGGAATAATTATTTTACCAGAGTAAAATGCAACTATATGTTTGAAGGAAGTAGAATTTACAAAATGAGTTACTTCCGAATGTTGTGTAAGTGAATTTTGATTCTTTAACACCATATCCAAAACACAGGTAATTCAAAAAATTTACGAAATTGAAATTCAATAACCATTGTACTCCCTTCAACTAGGCTGGAGCCCAATGTAGGTTGACCATTTATAACAACTTCGGTAATTTCGTTATTAATGTTAAAGAATTCTGGCTTTGCAAAATTATCTGATTCAGAGAGGTTTTGTATTAATTTGTACTCAGATTTAATTTTTTTAAATGGATTATGGCAGAAATTTACAAATTCTATAAACTTTTCTCTTTCGACTACAGGTATATGATTGTAGGGATTATTATTATTAATTATTTATACTTTGTTTATTTCTACTTTGTATTTATTTCATTTTAAAAATTATTTTTATTTCTCATTTCAAAGAGAAAATTTTTGAAATTTAAACTAGTTAATATTATTCTTTTGGTTATTATCAATTTTTTAATAATTAAAATATCTTAAAAAAATATAAATAATTGTGATTTATATACCATATAATTTGGCGATCCTGCTTTGAACCATTAAAGCGAATCATATAAGACAATACCACAAAAAGTGCATTTCAATAAATACATATGTATTTTCGGTTCTACGTGATCAAGAAAAGTAATCCACATCGAAAGTGCATCAATATTACAATATTCTCTAGTACTATCCCAGTAGACAAATAGAATTGATACATATTAATGCAGTGATCATCAAGTCTATAACTAAAACAATCAATTTCTGTCGTCGAAAATTATCTATTTTTCAATTTACCCTCATATGTATATAAAGAATTTCAATTGACTTATTTTTGGGATATTTAATTGTTTCACTATTCCTACGCCCAAATTCAACAATTTAACAAATATATCTACAATCAACCTCAATAAACATATCTTTATTGTCTTAAGGAGACTAGAATTCATAATCAAAAACAAAACTTAGACATAAATTAACATCAAGTTTCACAGCAAGTTATTTTATTTTTTATATTTATATATATATATATATATATATATATATATATATATATATACATATATTATTTTTTATTGAGTTATCTATTTTATTTAAATAATTTTTCAATCTTAATCAAATATTGATGCGATGTATGAAAAATAATTGTATTTTGTTAAGCTACAAAAGCAAACCTGACACCACGAATTGCAAATCCAGAAGAAGGTTTTTATTCAATACAGAAACAGGAAGTTATAAAGTAATATGTGATGACATTAAGAATGACAATGTGTGGAATAATATAAGATGACAAAGCATAGTGTTGTAAGGTGATTAAATACATAAAATGTTGTAACTCCAACACGCCCTCTCAATATGCTGGTCATCATGCGGGTAAACCAAGTCCGGTAATACATTTTTCGTGATTGGTTTTGAGTAATGGTTTGGTCATTACATCTGCTATCATATGTTGTGTAGACACATGTTCCAAGCTAAATAATCCAACGCTGACACATTCTCTGACAAAGTGATGTTTTATGTCGATATGTTTTGTCCTCGCATGATAAACTGGAGCGTTAGCTAAATATTGCGCCCCTTTGTTGTCCACATAAATTTTGATATGGGAAAGTGTACGTGCGCCTATTTCAATCAAAAGGCTGCGCAGGTAAACTGCTTCTTTAGCGGCTTCGGCGAGACTTACATATTCTGCCTCTGTTGACGAAAGAGCGACAGTACGTTGTTTTTGCGATTTCCAACTTATAGCTGAACCACTGAGGAGGTATACATAACCCGTGTATGAACGACGATCAACGGTGCATCCGCCCCAGTCAGCATCGGTATACCCTATAAGTGGTAGATCGGACTTTTGATACCTCAAACCTCTATCAGCTGAGCCTGCCAGATACCGCAGCACACGTTTTGCAGAATTCCAATGGCCCTTGGTTGGAGTATTCACAAACTGTGCTAATCGTGCTACTGTGTTAGATATGTCCGGCCTAGTAGCAACAGACAAATACATGAGAGCGCCAATTAACTCTCGGTATGGGAAGTTTTTATCAAGTGCTTCGGTTTCGCCAACCGCGTTAACATTGAGTTCTGATGGTGTAGCAACGGGGTTACATTCACTCATGCCGTATTGCTTTAGTAGTTCTTGAATATAAGCTGTCTGCTTTAGAGTAATTACACCATCCGTTTGTTTTATCTCCAAGCCGAGACAATAATTGGCCTTACCAACATCTTTCATTTCAAACTCGTTCACAAGTTGCTCTTTAAATCTACGAACTATATTCTCTTCTTGTGACGCAACCAAAATATCGTCGACGTATACCAACAGTGAATCCCGACTCTTGCGTCCTCGTTCGTGCACTCTGGGCAACGGGAGCTACCTAGGCTCGCGGCAGAAAGAGAGGGAGCCCCGGTGGGGCCACTCTGACATACTTGGTTTAAGGGCTCACCGAGGTTTTTTTCGCAGCGTCTGTTCACCACGTGGTGCGGCTGCAAGCGGGTGTCTGTCTTGTAGCAAGCGGCTCGCTATATAAATGTGTGAATATTTTTTTTATCAAAATCCCGGAGACGGGTTGTGCGCTGGGTTTGGGACCCGCCACGTAAAAAATTTAGTCCACTGAAAATTTTAATAAAGCCTCGGATGAGAACCCCCTTTAATGTTGACGACCCGGCAAAACGAAATAAGGACTACGAGAAGGATATTAGGGCATGTACCTGGAATGTCCGGACCCTTTCAAGGGATGGTACCGCTGCCCGACTGGTTGATGTCCTCATGAACGCAAAGGCTGACATCACCGCCCTGCAGGAAATGCGATGGACGGGACAAGGAAAGACGACCATCGGACCTTGTGACGTATACTACAGTGGCCAGACACGCGGCAAAGCGCGTGGTGTAGGATTCGTAGTGGGAAAGAGACTTCGCCGCCAAGTATTAGCGTTCACACCTGTGAGCGAGCGTCTCGCTGCGATCCGCATCAAGGCGAGGTTTTTCAACATAACATTTATCTGCGCCTATGCGCCGACAGAGGAGACGGACGACGCAGAGAAGGACTCCTTCTACGATAAACTTGAACAGACTTATGATCGCTGCCCCCAGCATGATATCAAAATCGTGCTCGGCGACTTTAATGCCAAGGTGGGCAAGGAAGGAGTCTTTGGTCCCACAGTTGGAAAATTCAGTCTCCACGATATAACATCCCCCAACGGCACTAGGTTGATTGACTTCGCCGCTGCTCGCAATATGGTCATCAGTAGTACCAGGTTCCAGCATAAGCGAATACACCAAGCCACATGGCTGTCCCCTGATCAAAGAACTAGAAACCAGATTGATCATGTCTTGATTGACGGCAGACATAGCTCCACCGTTCTGGACGTGCGTACACTGCGTGGTCCCAACATTGACTCTGACCATTATCTTGTCGCAGCCAAGATACGCACACGCCTCTGTGCAACGAAGAAAGTGCGCACAGTAACGGAAGGAAAGTTTGACGTCGAGAAGCTGCGCATGACACAGACAGCTGATAATTTCACAACTCGACTCTCACACCTGCTAGCAGAGGGCAATCCTCGACCTAACGATGTAACCGAGCAATGGAAGCATATCTCTCACTCATTGCGTACCGCCGCTGAGGCCACTATAGGGTTCCAGCGAGCCCGCAAGAACAACTGGTACGATGAGGAATGCAAAACTGCCTCGAAAAAAAAGGACGCTGCCTACAAGGAGACGTTGCGAACGGGCGCAACCCGCAGTGTATGGCAACAATATCGTGAGGCAAAGAAGGAAGAGAGACGCCTTTTCAGAAAAAAGAAAAGTGAGGCCGAAAGGCGTGAGTGTGAGGAGCTTGAGATGCTGGCTGACAGGAATGATGCCCGAAAATTCTATGAAAAGATCCGGCGGATGACGGAAGGTTTTAAGACCGGGGCAAGCTCCTGTAAGGACAATAATGGCGACCTGGTAACCGACGTACAAAGTGTACTTAAATTATGGAGGGAGCACTTCTCCTCACTGCTAAATTGCGAGGGAGACGTCGAACCCGATACCCCAATCCCTGACGATGGAAAAGTCGTCCCACCACCTGACTATGATGAAGTGAGGATAGCTATATCCCGGCTCAAAAACAACAAAGCGCCTGGAAAAGACGGACTACCCGCCGAGCTGTTCAAACACGGAGGCGAAGAGCTGGTAAAAAGCATGCATCAGCTCTTATGCAGAATATGGTCAGACGAATGCATGCCTCCGGATTGGAATTTAAGTGTGCTTTGCCCAATCCACAAGAAAGGCGATCCCGCTAACCGCACCAACTACCGCGGAATTAGTCTTCTTAATATCGCATATAAGGTTCTTTCTAGCGTGTTGTGTGAAAGGCTGAAGCCCATCGTAGACAAACTGATTGGAGTGTGGCTTTAGACCTGGTAAGTCTACCATCGACCAGATTTTCACGATACGCCAAATCCTGGAGAAGACCCATGATAAGAGAATCGACACTCACCATCTCTTTGTCGATTTTAAAGCCGCTTTTGACAGCGTAAAAAGGAGTTGCCTGTATGCCGCCATGTCTGAATTTGACTTCCCTGCAAAGCTTATACGGCTTTGCCAAATGACGTTGAGCAATACCAACAGCTCCGTTAGAATCGGGAAGGACCTCTCTGAGCCATTTGAAACCAAACGAGGCTTCAGACAGGGCGACTCCCTTTCGTGCGATTTCTTCAATCTGATGCTGGAGAAGATAATTCGAGCAGCAGAGCTAAACCGCAATGGTACAATCTTTTACAAGAGCGTGCAATTGCTGGCGTATGCCGATGATATTGATATCATTGGCCTTAACAACCGCGCCGTAAGCGCTGCCTTCTCTGGACTGGATAAGGAAGCGAAAAAAGTGGGTCTTGCCGTGAACGAGGACAAGACGAAGTATTTGCTGTCATCAAAGAAAGAATCGGCGCACCTGCGCCTTGGCAGCCATGTCACTGTTGATAGTTACAAATTTGAAACTGTGAGAGACTTCATCTATTTGGGAACCAGTATTAACTCCGAAAATAATATCAGTCTAGAAATCCAGCGGAGAATCACTCTTGCCAACAAGTGCTACTTTGGACTGAGTAGGCAATTGAGAAGTAAAGTCCTCTCTCGAAGAACAAAGATCACGCTCTATAAGTCTCTCATCATACCTGTCCTGATGTATGGCTCAGATTCATGGACAATGTCAAGAGAAGATGAGATGGCCCTTGGAGTATTTGAGAGAAAAGTTCTCCGGAAGATTTATGGTCCTTCCCGTGATGCCAACGGCGAGTATCGAAGGAAATTTAACGATGAGCTGTACGAGCTCTACGCAGATCTGACCATAGTCCAGCGAATTAAAGCCCAAAGACTCCGCTGGCTGGGCCATGTTATGCGAATGGACAAAGAAGCTCCAGCACAGAGGGTTTTCCTATCGTCGCCTGAATTCGGCAGCAGAGGAAGGGGGAGGCCTCGACTGAGATGGAAACAACAGGTGGAGGATGACTTGAACTCCCTTGGGGTTTCCAATTGGCGTCGGTTATCGCTAAAAAGGAATGACTGGCGTGCTTTGATACGAAACGGCCAAAATCGCTTAGGCGGTTAAGCGCCAATAAATGATGATGATGTATACCAACAGTAAAACCAAACTCTTATCGAACTCGCCGTAAAACAAGCACGGTTCACTCTTTGACGCATTTAGCCCCATACTTAAGAGCTTTGATTTTAATTTTGTATACCACTGTCGCCCAGCTTGCTTAAGCCCATACAGCGCCCTCTTGAGAAGGCAAGCATTACCGCCGCCCTCTAAGTCATTTAGCATCTTACATGCTCTCTTACCGACATCGCTGCACTTTCCATTGTTTGCTATTATTCGCTCTAAAATTTGATACAAAAAGCTCGGCACCTTCATATGTATGCGTTCATTCAGTGTTCCATTCAGATATGCACTAACAACGTCAAATTGCCAAATAGTGAGATTGAACGAATCGAATCGTTTCTAATCGTGCCACTGGCGCAAACGTTTCATAATAGTCAACACCGTATTTTTGACTACAACCTTTGGCAACAATACGAGCTTTTCGGCGTTCTATTTTTCCATTTGGTCCGTATTTGTTCGTCAACACAAAACGACTTCCTACTATACTCTCATTGCTTGCTACTTTAACAATGTCCCAAGTATCATTTTTTAGAATATTAATTACCTCTAATTCCAATGCATTTTCCCATTCATTGCGGTGCGGTCCGCGCAAAGCACTCTGTATACTCACTTCAGCTATACCAGCAAAAACATCATCTTCGATTGCAAGGTTATCAGGCAAACCTTCCGCATCGACATCGCTTTCTGTATTAACTGACGGCATTGGCTCTGACTTGGTACGATAGTGAAATAATTTACGTGGGCGCCCTCTCTTTCCAGTTCGAAGTAACTTTGGCGCTCCTGGTGCTCGTTTTTGTTCTTCTGCTTTTTCTGTCGCTTCTGCAATGGGTGCACTCGGCAAACTCGCTGGTAATGTATGTGGAGAAAATTCTACAGTTTTACGATTATCGTTGTTGTTGTCTTGCACAACTACTGGCGGTGACAGCAGATCATCAACTGAACGTGATTGAGGTGAGGCGTCGTGTTGTTCAAATAAAAACTTAACATCGCGTGCATATACAATTTAATGGGCTCCGGGCAACCATACACGGTAGCCTTTTCTTTCCCTCGTATATCCTACAAACACGCCCTCTACTGATCTAGGCGCAAGCTTGTTTTTATTGGGCTCTTTATTTAATACCATCACTTTAGAACCAAACGTTCGTAGGTAGTTCAAGTTAGGCTTTTGGTTGTGCAAACATTCATACGGCGTTTTTGTTTGCAAACTTCGTGAGGGGCACCTGTTTCGAATGTGACAAGCAGTCGCCACAGCTTCCAACCAAAAGCTATTACCCAGCCCAGATTGTTGCATGAGACACCTAGTCATATCTAGCAACGTCCTATTCATCCGTTCTGCTACGCCATTCTGTTCAGGAGTATGTGGAATGGTCAGCCGGCGTGCAATGCCCAAATCTGAAAGATACTTATTAAAATCATTATTTATATACTCACGACCATTATCGGATTGCAAACACTTTATTTTGAACCCTGTTTGCCGTTGGTACATCTTGAATGCCTCAAAAACGCCTGATTTTTCTCGTAAAAGGTATATTTCGCACCATCTCGTACAATCATCCACGAATGTTACAAAGTACCTGGCTCTGCCAATTGACTCCTCTCTAAATGGACCAACAACATCTGAGTGTACTATCTTCAAAGGTTCTGAACAAGGCTTTCTGTCTTTTGAAAAAGGCAGTGCTGACATTTTGCCTATCGCACACACATCACATTGCTTCAGCTGCTCAAAATCTTTGGAACCTGATATGTGTATAACATTTTGTTGAACCAGCCTCGATAAATCAACCGAATTTAGATGACCCAAACGATAGTGCCACTTCAACAGTTCGGAGCACTTCGTTTGGACAGCAGCGCACTCGCTACTTTCACGTAAATAATACAAATCGCCCTTTCGGTCAGCAACAAACGTCGTTTCCCCTCTTAAATTACGCACGTATGCACCTTCTTTACCAAATGTCACAGTGTGCCCTTTATCAGTGATTTTTGCCACTGAAATTAAATTTGTACGAAGGTCGGGAACAAATAGCGTGTCTTTAAAATCAATATTGCGCTGGCCACCTTCACTCGTCACTGGCATGTTAACAACTCCCTTGCCTTTAACTGCTGCACTAGCTTGATTTGCCAAATTAAGCTTCGCCTTTACCGATTTTTCCATCGTCTTAAAAATGTGTTCGTCACCACACAGGTGAGCGGTACAGCCACTGTCCAGTACCCAAGCTCTTTTCACTCTCCTAGCGCTGTCAACAAATGAAGCCTCTGCTTGCGTAGAATGGAAAGCCGCGTACGTTTCATCAGCGGTAGATGTTGAACTCTTAGATTTGCTGCTCTTTTCGTTCTTTGCAGAGCATGCATTCATCTTGTGCCCTAAAGCACCACACTTGAAGCATCTTACATCTCTTTTGCCACCTGTGAATCTCTTGCGGTTATAGCCGCGCGGTTTTGCAGCCATTGCTACTACTGCATTGCTAGATGACTGTTTGCGAGCTTCGTGCTCCTCGATTATTTTTACTTTCAGTACCTCAGCGGAGGGAAGAGCATCACGAGACTCGATTGCGCAACGAAAATTTTCATATGCGGACGGAAAGCTGTATAATAGCATTATAGAAAGCAGATCACCATTTATCTGCACATTCATACTCTCCAACTTGTCGACTGCATCAAAGAATTTTGCAATATGCTCTTTAACGTCTTCGCCTTCATCAAGTCTTTGCAGCATTAGTTGCTTTAGCAGTGTCGCTTTTCGCGCCGAGCCTTTTGACGCATAAATCGACTCTAGCTTGAGCCACACTTCTCGAGAAGTTTCACAACCACGTACCTGCTTCAATTCCGATGGCTGTATTGCGAGCACTAAATCCGCTTTGGCTTTCTTGTCAGCTTTTAACCAAGCAGTCCGCGCTGCTACCTGACTCTTTTCTGGTATTGGATTTTTGCCATTAACATATTCCCACAGATCGTTTTTCACCAGTAACGCCTCCACTTGCATACTCCAGGTATCGTAGTTCTCTTTGGAAAGCAACTCGATCCGGGATGAACTATTTGTGGAATTTATAGCCATGATTTCTAATGCCTCGGTACACGTGCCAACTGAACTTTTCGGTGTTACCTCAGATTTTTGCTCTGAACTTTCTGGTTTTTGATCAGAATTTGTAATGTCTTCCATTAAATGAGCTACCAAACAAAATACATATCACTTTCAGGTAGCTGGGCCCATAACCTGATGCGATGTATGAAAAATAATTGTATTTTGTTAAGCTACAAAAGCAAACCTGACACCACGAATTGCAAATCCAGAAGAAGGTTTTTATTCAACACAGAAACAGGAAGTTATAAAGTAATATGTGATGACATTAAGAATGACAATGTGTGGAATAATATAAGATGACAAAGCATAGTGTTGTAAGGTGATTAAATACATAAAATGTTGTAACTCCAACAAATATATATATTTAATTATTTTTTTTTTTATCAATTTTGTAAACTCCTTCTCCAAGTCATTTCAAATGTATAGATCACCTATAAATCAATTAAATTACCTCAATTTTGGACCGAATGTCCTGAAGCGTGTTTTTTACTAGTTGAAGGACAATTTGAAATAAATCACATTTCTGATGATAATATTAAATATCAAAATATATTAATTGTTTTTTTTTTAGGCTTTTTTGACCATTGTAAGTTGATACGAACAAGATGAAGAACACACAAAATACAAAGCAATTAACTACTTCGTTTACTCCGCAGCAGAGAAGAACTATGCTGGAGCAAGCGAAAACACAACGCCGGAGGACAAACTCCGCCTCAAAGTTAACTGGGAGGCCGACAGCGATTGAAACTACGGGTCAGTCATCCCCCAAACTGCTATCAAGTAAGAGTGACTTGATGGGAGCAAGCAACAGTGCGGCTGCCTACGCAGTCAAGCAGAAAACGGCGGAAGCTAAACTTCCATCAAGCGCTGGTACGAAACCCAATCTCTTCACATCTGGGGCAATGGTCTCACGACCTGGTTTCAGAGTTTCGAAAGAGAAGGACGACGCCGCAAAGGGAGAGACCGCGATGGCAACTACGAGTCTGAATCCCCCCAAAGAGGCATCTCCCCGACGCTTTGCGTACTGGGATAAAAGAAAGGCCGCAAGGATCCTTAAAAAATATGAGGGAGCATCGCAGGAGAAGCTGTCGCCGGAAGAAAGGAAGATGGTGGAGGAAGCGAAAGCTCTGATACCAAATTTCCAGAGGCCCTATGTGCCTAAGAGGGTGAACGGTAATCCCTTCAAACGCCAGAGATCGGACGGAAAGGTAGACCCCCATCCGAAGCGGCATCAGGTCAACCCCGTAGTGGGAAAACTCAGCTTTGCTGAAGTAACCAAGGACAGAATCCTTATAGGTTTCATTGACCGAGGTAACGACCGTTGGTCCATCCCCAAAGACCAGTGGCTGTATGTCCGGAATGAAATGGGCAGGGCCCTCCTCCACTTAATGCGTGAGTCTCCGGGTAGTCCGCCGCGAGGTACTGACGCGGGCTGGCACCAAGGTCAGATCAAAATATTCGCGTGCGAGGATGCAAGAACTGTCGCACTGTATAAGGCAGCAGTTGCAAGACTGGGTGAAGTCTATCCAGGGGCAAGACTAGATGTCGTCGACTGGAAGGACATTCCTGCTCGGCCAAGGGCAAGGGCATGGATTCCTGCCGTCCCTGCAGAACCCGAGAATATTCTTGAGATGCTGCAGGTCTGGAATCCGTCTCTCCCGACGCAGGATTGGAGCGTCAATCTGGTCGATGATGTGGTTGGGCCCAATAGACAGGTGGTTATCACTCTGAATAAGGAGGCGCTCGAGCCCCTTAAACGGTGCAACGGACGAGTGCATTACGGCTTGGGTCAGATCGTGATCCACGTATACCGTGGCGATGCACAGCGCGCTGCTATTCCGGACGCTCCGGAGGACTCGGAGATCGAGGCATCGGAAGGGGAAGCAGAGGAGTCCGACGCGGAAAGTATGTTATCCGCCACGTCAAATTGCGATGGTACTGCGAACAACTCGGCGATAGAAGAAAGCCTGCTTGACGAAGAAGGCCTCGACGTCAGGATCGTGGCTAAACCTGAGCACACTAACGTTGATGCTGCTTCAGACAGCAGGGTTCCCGCCACGCCAAATCGTGCAGGTGCTCTGAACAACTCCTCGTTGAGAGACAGCCCCCGGAACAGGCCAGACCTCGACGACACGCTGGCGGCAGGGATGTCTGAGCTCTCTCATGTTGGTGGTGCTTCAGATAAATCTGCACAAATCTAAAGCAGCCTCGGCTGTTTTAAGCAGTCGTCTTTCTAAAGGCGACGTAGACGTGGTCCTTATCCAAGAGCCCTGGGTCAATAGCTCTAGGATCTGTGGATTGGGGACTAAGGGGTACAAGCTCATCCAAGCCAATGATGAGGGCAAGGTCAGAACCTGTATTTTGGTAAAGTCTGAGCTAAACACCTTTCTATTACCCAACTACTCAAATGGTGACGTTACAGCTGCCAGTTTAACAGTCGGCAGCACCAGCCTAACGATGGCGTCGGTCTATATGCCCTATGAAGCCGAAGAACCTCCTCCACAAAAGGAGGTGAAAGATCTGGTGGATAATTTCTGTACGGGCCATCTTATTATTGGAGCTGACGCTAATGCTCATCACGTCCAGTGGGGAAGCTCTGATATTAACGCTAGGGGCGAGTCTCTGTTTGACTACCTACTAACAACTAACCTGGTGGTTTGTAACGTGGGTAACGAGCCTACTTTTATAACTAAAGCTCGTAGGGAGGTTATAGACCTCACTGTTTGTAGCGAAGGCGCTTATGAGTGGGTCAGAAAATGGCGTGTTCTTGATGAGCATTCATTTTCTGACCATCGGTACATAGAAATTGTGTTAGACTTTATTGTTGAGCAGCCAGTTATGAAACGAAATCCACGCAACACTAACTGGCAGCTACATAACCAAATATTAGCAAGGGACCTACCAGTATTACCTCCACAAGCCCCCTCATCAGTGGGAGAACTGGATGATCTGGTAACGACCTTTACAACGGCGCTCTCAAATGCCCTAGAGCAGGCTTGTCCAGTACCAAAACCACGCGGCAAACATAGACCCCACTGGTGGTCTTACGACCTGGATTCGTTCCGTATATCATGCAGGAAGCAATTTAACAAGGCCAAGAGCATCGGTACGGAGCCTGAATGGCTCGAATATAAAGCTAAACTGAGGGCCTATAAAAAGGCTCTAAGGCAAGCGAAGAGAACTTCGTGGAGAAATTTCTGCACCGGGGTCGAAAAAGTCGATGATACAGCGAGACTTAGACGAGTGCTATCAAAAACTCAAACAGCCATTAGCTATTTACGGAAGCCTGACGGATCTTGGACCAGCACGGAAGGGGAAACCCTGGAGCTGCTCCTGAACACACACTTTCCGGGGAACTTGTATGATGCACCTGTAGCATCTGCAACAAACCTGGCGGTAAACATATCCATTACGGAGGAAAGGGTAAGGTGGGCAATCAAAAGCTTTGAGCCGTTCAAGGCAGCTGGGCCAGACGGGATTTTCCCCGCACAACTTATAAACACGCTGGAAATATCAGCTAAATGGCTGGTAGTTCTCTATTCAGCCTGCCTGGCTCTTAATTACATTCCGTGCTCCTGGAGAAGCGCCACGGTAGTCTTTATTCCAAAGGCTGGGAAGGCCTCACACTATGAGCCTAAAGACTACAGACCGATCAGTCTCTCGTCTTTTGCACTTAAAACCTTCGAGAGGATAATTAGCGATTATCTCTCCTCTACTATTGATAGCAACCTTATTTCTAGCTATCAACATGCATACACCAAAGGTAAATCAACGGAAACTGCGCTCCACAGCCTAGTCTCTATTGTTGAAAAATCATTGCACGAAAAGGAGTACTGTCTCGTGGCCTTTCTGGACATCGAAGGGGCTTTCAACAATATAAGGCCGGAGGCTATTAACACTGCTTTAACAAACCTGGGCATAAATAGGTCTCTTATTGGACTAATTGATCAACTACTAAAGGGAAGGAGAATAGTTTCTTCACTGGGAACAGTTGATCTTTCACGCTATGTCACAAGAGGAACGCCTCAGGGTGGTGTTCTCTCCCCGCTCCTATGGAACCTCACCGTAAACTCGCTGCTACGAGACACAAGGTGGGGGGGCGGGAAGATATTGGCATATGCAGACGATTTAGCTATTGCATATAGGGGCAAATTCCCACAAACCCTGTGTGACTTGATGCAAGTAGCACTGTGAGAAGTTTCTTCATGGTCCTCTCGCTGCGGACTTAGCATCAACCCGGGAAAGGTGGAGCTTGTCCTTTATACCAGGCGGTACAAGATACCACCGCTGAACCTACCAGAACTAGATGGCGTGTGCCTGAACTTAGCTGATAAAGCCAAATTCCTAGGCACAGTTCTAGATAGAAAGCTTAGCTGGAAGGAGAATGTCATCCAGCGCCAGAGGAAAGCGTGCATTGCACTTTACACGTGTAAAAGAGCCATTGGTAAAAAATGGGGGCTCAGCCCCAAAATTTGCAGATGGATCTACACTGCGATAATCCAGCCAATTATGCTGTATGGAGTCGTGGTATGGTGACCTGCGCTAGGAAAGGCAACAAACCTAAATCTGTTAGGAAAAGTCCACAGATCGAGCATGATCTGTATAAGCGGGGCGTTAAGAACAACGCCCAATGAAGCTCTCCAGGCCATTCTTGGCTTTTTGCCACTCGATCTGGAAGGGTACCGGGTAGCAGCAGCATCGGCTCTGCGTCTAAGGGAAACGTCCGTCTGGGGCGCAAGCACTATTGGACACTCCTGTATTCTAAGATCTTACAGCTTTCTCCCTCTGAGCACAGATCGGTGTGCGACCACAACAGTCGGAGATTGTTGTTTTAGAATAAACATTCCCAGCAGGGAAGACTGGGAGAACATAGATCGGTGTCCCGCTACTAATGGCGGCACTTTTATATACACCGACGGCTCGAAGTTAGACGGCAGAGTCGGAGGAGGGGTTTACTCAAGGGATTTGGACCTAGAACTCTCCTTTAGACTACCTGATCACTGCAGCGTCTTCCAGGCTGAAGTTTCTGCAATCATGGACGCCGTGACTTGGATAGGTGAACGCACCATCGGACAGGATATCTGTATTTTCAGCGACAGCCAAGCGGCCATCAAATCCCTTGGCTCTTACTCGTTCAACTCTGAACTGACGCTCAGCTGTCGTCGATCTCTTCAAGAGATGGCCCAACAGAACCGCGTGAACCTCACATGGGTCCCGGGACACAGGGACATTGAGGGAAACTGTAGGGCAGACGAACTTGCCAGGCAGGGCACGACCAAGCAGATTCTTCAAGATAAAGAGCGCATAGGTATGCCGTTTGCCACGTGCAAGCTAATGCTGAAGGAGCATACACTCCGCGAAGCCAACGAAAGATGGCTACAAGCCCCAGGGTGCCGGATATCCAAGCAAACCTGGCCAAAATGCGATCTTAAAAGATCTAGACACATATACGCCCTAAAAAGGAAGGAAATCTCCATATTAATAGGTGTTTTAACCGGGCACTGCCTTATTGGTAGGCACGCAGCAAGGCTAGGCGTTCCCTACCGACGATGCTGCAGGAGTTGCAAAGATGATGAGGAAGAGGAAACGGTGGAGCACCTCATCTGCAACTGCCCGGCCTTAAGCGGAGCGAGAAGGCGCTCTCTGGGAGTTCCCTTCCTGGTTAGCTTAAGCCAGGTCGCGGAGCTAGACATAAAGGACTTGATGGCCTTCATCAAGTTATCAAAATGGTTCGAGGAGGGGTAGCGGTGTCGGTTAGGAGTGTCAGTCCCGGGTTTCGGCTATATGGAGAGTCCCGACAGCACTGGGATTTTCCATATGGCCGGGCCCCGGGACTGACTTTCCTAGTGTTTGGTGGTATCACAACGGGCCTTTTATTACTGGCCTAGGTGTGCCTTTGCGGCAGCCACTTCTACCTACCTACCTACCTAAGTTGATACGAAATAAAAACAAACTTTTATCTCATCGTTCCAACCCGACGTTTCGCTAGGCTCCCTAGCTTCCTCAGGTGTGATCTGTTTATTAAAAACAATAATAAAATTTATAAGTTACAAAAAGTGGTGGCAAAAACATACAGATATGAAAAACTATGCAATATGCACATAAATACATGACTAGTATCACAAGATCCACACGTAAAAAAAAAAAAAAACACTAAACCAACATTTATCACACTTACAAGTTTTGATTTTATAAAATTATTTTAAAACTAAATTATTATTAGTACCATCCCTTATGGTATCATTGTCAAACTAAAACCTTCTAATATTGACTACAGGCATAACATGTACGCTGCTGCGATGTAATCGGTATCTTCCTTCTTGTTTATTGTCTTTTCTCTATTTTGTAAAATTCTTAGGCTTTCCAGTGTATATCTAGTTTTTCCTTTTTTGTTTTTGTCAATTATTCTTGTGTTTATTGAGTCAGCTGTATGCCCGCTTTCTGTTGTGTGTTGTGATAAAGCTGTGCTTTGCCTCTTTTTCTTAATATCAGCTGGGTGTTCGGCTAGCCGAACTTCCATTTTTCGTCGTGTCGTACCGATGTATATTTTGTTGCACTCTTCGTTTTCATTGCCTTTGCATGGTATTTCGTAGACTACATTGCTTTGCTGAAGTTTGTCTATAGGACTTTTTGTTTTTGTGAATATCGTTGATAATGTTTGGTTAGATTTACATGCCAGTGATATTGTGTGTTTGTTGTTGTTCAGTGATTTGCTAGGTTCAAATTTTTAACCGTGTAGAAGTTCAGATGATCAAAATAATATTTGTTGGTATCATCGAAACTTTAAACAAAATGCTTTCAAATGTATACAACCATGCAATTTTAATTCAAACAAAAATTATTCAAATTTAAACAAAAATTCTTTAAACTAAACAAGTCCATTATGATGGTGGCTGATAATGGAGTTAATAATCAACCATCACGCCGCCTATTTGTATATGACAAATTCAATAAATTAAATTTTTTAATTGATACAGGTGCAATAATTTTAGTTGTTCCTTCTGCAAAATTTAAAATATATAAACGTGTTTGAGATCTCAAACTTTCTGCAGCAAATGGATCTTGTATTGAAACGTTTGGTACAAAACTTTTAAAAATTGATTTAGGTTTGAGTCGAGATTTTGAATTTCCTTTCATTCTTGCAAATATTTCTACTCCTATTATTGGTGCAAATTTCTTAGAAAAATTCGGTATTTTAGTTGATATCAAAAATAAAGAAATAACTTATTTAAAAACGAAATTAAAAGTTACTGGCTCATCTGGTTTTTGTGATATTTTTTCTCTAAAAATTCCTATTTCAGAAAATCTGGTCCCTAAAAAAGACCCAAATGACTGGAGACCTTGTGGAGTTTTTAGACGACTTAATTGTATAACAATACCAGATAGGTATCCATTACCTCATATTCATGATCTGAATATAGATTTAAGAAACAAAAATTGTTTTTCAAAAATTGATTTAATTCGTGCATATCACCAAATTCCAATGGCAGAAGAAGATATTCACAAAACAGCAATAACTACTCCATTTGGAATGTTTGAATTCGTACGAATGCCCCTTGGTTTACGAAATAGTGCTCAAACATTCCAGCCTTTCATAAATGAAGTATTTTCAGTTTTAGAATTCGTTTTTGTCTATATCGATGACATTTTAGTAGCTAGTGATAATGAATATCAACATTTGGAACATTTAAAATCTGTTCTTTAAAGATTAGAAAAATATAATTTAAATATTAAACCTGCTAAATGCATATTTGGTGTAAATAAATTAGATTTTCTAAGTTACGAAATTTCAAGTGAAGGAATTAGACCACCCTTAGAACGAATTTGAAGCAATTTCTAACTTTGATAAACCAGTTTCAATTAATAAATTGCAAAAATTTCTAGGTATGGTAAATTATTATCATAGATACATTAAAATGTTAGCAACATAACTATGTCCACTACATGAAATGTTAGCTTTTTCGATCAAAAATAAACTTAAAGAATTAAATTCTACAGAAAAAACTAACACAGCGTTTGAAAATGTTAAACAACTTTTTACACAAAAAACACTTCTTACTCATTTTGATAGAAATGGTCAATTATCTCTTGCAGTAGATGCATCAAATGTTGCAATTGGAGCAGTTTTACAACAAATAAGTGAAAACTCACTAGAACCACTTGCATATTTTTCAAGAAAATTAACTCAAACTGAAATAATTTATTCAACTTTTGATAGAGAACTATAATATACAATTTTATTAAACATTTTAGACATTTTTCTTTGAAGGTAGAATATTTACTATATACACTGACCACAAACCTTTAACACATATATTAAATTCAAAAACGGATAGATCACCTCGTCAAACTCGTCATCTTGAATATATTGCACAATTTACCAATGATATTCAATATATTTCGGCAAAAATAATATTGTTGCTGATACTCTCTCACGTATTCCAGAGATTAATACAATTTCAACCAAAGATATAAATTTTCAAACACTATTTGAAGAACCACAAAAAGATGAGATACTTAAAAATATTACTTCAAATCTTAGTTCCAAAAAAAAAATTTAAAAGAAATCAACATTCCTCTTCTAGATCTCAATATTTGGTGTGATATTACTCAAAAACTTATGTACCAAATTCTATGCAAAAAATAATTTTCGACAAAATTCATTGTTTAGCACATCCTAGTGTACATACAACTAGACGACTAATTCAATCTAAATATTTTTGGCCGAATATGCGTAAAGAAATTAATAATTGGACATCTAGTTGTATCAACTGTCAAAAATCAAAAATTTCAAAATACACTAAAACTCCCGTTCAAAAAATTAATATTCCTACAGGGCGGTTTGAACACATTCATATGGATTTAGTTGGACCACTTCCTATATCCAAAGAAAATCGTTATATATTAACTATCATTGATAGACATACAAGGTGGCCAGAAGCATATCCACTTAAAGATATTTCAGCAAAAACAATAGCAACTACATTTGTTCAAAATTATGTCCCTCGTTTTGGTATTCCACTAAAGATAACGGTAGATCAAGGTTCACAATTTACATCAAAATTATTTACTGAATTAACTCACTTGTTAGGTGCTCATAAAATTCACACTACTCCTTATCATCCACAATCTAATGGAATGATTGAAAGATTTCACAGAACTTTAAAAACTTCTATAACAGCATCGAATGATTCAACACATTGGTCTGAAATTTTGCCTTGGATACTTCTAGGTTTACGAACTGCTATTAAAGAAGATTTTAAATGTTCATCTGCCGAACTTGTTTATGGACAAACACTTACACCCCGATTATAAACGGCAATTCCGCACGTATTTTTTCGCTTCTCCCTCTTCCAGTATTCTGTATACAAATTCCGCACGTACTTTCTCGCTTTTCGCCTATTCTAAACGATGTTCGAAAAATCGAAAACTGGTTTGGCGAGTAAAGTAGGTATCACGAATGAAAAGAAAAGTGAGGATACACACAAATTTATTGCGAAATAATTCATCAGACAATTTTGAGTGAGCGCTGAACAAAATGTAAGTAAATACCTACAACATTTAATGATAAAAAATCCCTTTTATAAAATAAAATCGTATTGTTTTTGGTTTTTTAGGACGAAGAGCATAAACAAGCAGTAAATAGAGATTTTAGTGAGCCTTATGCAAGGGCAGCCGCAAATTGACAAACTTTTATAAAGGGAACAAGGAAGTGTTAAATCGATTCTGGCGAAATGCCGAGGAGGAGTTAAATTCTGCAGGACCACCAACAAAATGTATTGCTGAATGGAAAAAGGTACATTACACATTTATAGCACATGTTGTACTATTAGGAGTTTGTAAAAACTGTTGAATTACAGGTATGGGGCGATCAAAAACGATACGTGACGGGAAAAGCAGCCAGCAACATGAAGCATGCGAAAGGTACTGGCGGTGGCCCAAACCGCCAGTACAAACTATCGGCGACGGAAACAACGATATATGAATTAATTGGCATGAAGGAATCCGTGGAAGGAGTGGCGAGGAAATGTGGGTTGCCATAGGAGGCAAAAAAGGTGGTTACTGAGACGACCAACAGGTAACAAAGAGGTGATAGAGTGCGTAGCAAGGCTTCTTCTTCTTCCATGCAAAATTCGCCCTACTCATTAGGGATGTCAATCTGGTTTCGTTTTTGTTTACATATGAGTATTCTTTCGACGGTTACAAATAAATTTCTGAAAATTCCGTTAAAATTTTCAAATTTTGAAAAAAATATTTCTTTCCGTTACAATCGTGTTCAAATAAAAACTTTTAAAAGTACATACGTTTAAGTGTTTGCATCCACATCCATTTGAATATGGTAAAGTGCACATTGTGCCCTAAAACTCAGAAACGTGGAGTCGGAACATTTTTCCAAGATCCACGTCGATGGGGGTACGCAACGCAACGCCGTCACTTTACTACAGGATAGCTCAGTTGTAAATTAATACATAAATTTTGAAAACTAATCCCTATAATTTAAACTGTTACTTAATATGTTTATAAATTTGTCCACGCCTTTTTTACTTTATTTTACCGTTTTTGTAATATGTTCTTACATGGATTATAATAATTATCAAATAAAGGTTAAAACAAATGTTAATAAAATGCTTTCGTTTGAATATTTATTGTAAGCTTATATAAATAACCTTGAAGAAACGCTTACATTGGCTAATTTTAAAGCAGTTTACAAGCAAAAAATCAACATTTTGTAAAGGTTTTGCTTACAAAAGTAAACATAAAAAATCATGTTTATAAAAGGCTTTCTTTTAAAATATTATTATAAGCTTCCAAACCAGCTGCGCGGTAAACCAGTGAGGCAAGTGCACGTGACAATTCTAGCTGTGAGTCCACATATTACGTAGCGACCGCGTGTACGTGTGCTTGTGGCTGAGAACGTTCAAACGAAATCCGGCTCTCTCATGTTCTGTAAATGAATCAATACACAATTAAAAATAATCTTATTAATTGCCAAATAAAATACTTGCCACCTATATAACGTGCTCTTGTTTCGTAGCTGTGCACGTTTCCATTTCGATAAAGGGTAAGGCTACTTTATTAAGTGTGGCTTTCCCTTCTGTCCAGCTCCGTTCAAATGCGCCCATAGTCGTGTCCAGATATCGGAATTCTATGGCAATAAACGTTGATGTAGTGATAGTAGCATCATAATGGTATTGTGCAGACTTTCGTGAGATAATCCTGAATTATCGGCTATCCGAACTTGAATGGGGCGTGTTGGATCTGCCGTTGTAAGCGGTAGCAACCTACCTATCGAATCAGCATCGGCGGGCAAACCACGAACAGTTGCAGCAAAACTTCCTGAAACGAATGCTTCTTTGAGCAAAGCTACAATATCCAGTTATAATGCTCTCAAACTACTTCGCATACAATAGACCGTATACTGTTTTTGTAATAAAAAGGTAGGAATCGACCTTTTACCCATTCGAGAAATTGCTTCACTTCTATGCATGAGGTCCAGATCTATAGGACAACCACTTACCAATTGTTCAACATCCACAAGATGCTTTTAGTGTATAGCATGAACCAAAGTGGCGCTGTTTAGTTGCACTACAAACACCAAATTGAATCAAAACACCTGAATTGGAAGTGTTTTAATCATAAACTATACTTTTATTTGCACCAATTGCATTAAATTCACGACCGGCTTTTCCAATTTGTTTATAATTTTACTGAAGAGCATTTTGACATTTTTAGAATTTCTTATTTTAGCTTGTCTTGTTTTGACATTCCCAGAGTTCACCCTTGGCGTGTTTGGTAGTTTGTCTGACATCTTCAGTGAGAGGAAACAACAACGAAATACACGGGCTTTTTCAAGGCGAATTTTTTAATTCGCTTGCAATCACCTGTAATGAATTCGCCTAGTTGCGTAGTTATGGATTGCGATGTGGTGAATGAGGTGGAGACATTGTTTATCCCTACTAAAGTTTGGCAACTTATTTTCTTCTTCTTACGAATTTGAGTGGAAGGCACTAGCTGAGTGACTCCAAATGAAATGGAATGAAGGAATAGTATGAAGCCCAATAAGCCATTTTGTTTGATATCAATCTGAGACTCATTTGAGATGAAACCTTCAACGTCAATTCTCACTTTTTGAAAACTTAATATCAATTAATCAGTCAATTAAATTGCGATTTAGTGATAAACTACCAGTAGCAGGTAAACTTTTTTGCTAAATGAGTGTTAACTTGAGGTATAATTAAATATAAAAATTATACTATAAATGTCCGGCAGTTTCTACCTTCACAATTTTTATACATACGACTCTACCATTCCCTAAAATAAATTTTGTCGAAATCGTGGTATATTATTGACCCTCATTATTTACCAAACGTTTGAGAAAATATTTTTCTGTGCTTATGGGGAATATGCTATGCGTGTGTATTAGTGTGTTTTTTGCGAGTTGCGCGGCGGAGAAGCTTGAGCTATTAAGAGCGCAAACAGATATGTTGCATGATATAATGCAACAGAATAATGCATAATTTAAATGCACATAGTATGTGAGTGAATTCTTTTTTTTTTTAACCAATATTAGACTTTAATTTCTGTATTTTAAGTAATTTATTTTGAACTATTTTTTTTACTAGTATTAGACTTTAATTTCTGTATTTGAAGTAATTTATTTTCAATACTTTTTTGTTTTTGTGTGCTAGAAATAAGGCCAAAGCTGAAAATGGGTTTATTCTCCAAATATATTTCCGTTTTTAATATTTTTCAATTTAAAATTATCGAAATATTTACATAAACAACATAAATAAGAGTTTCAAAGTTTACACAAAGATCGTGAAAGTTAATCAAATTTGAATTCACAGACATTTTTTTATTTTATTTTTTTTTTTAAATTTAATATGTTGTTTCTGTAAAAGATTTCGGTATATTTTAAATGAAAACTTAGATGAGACTTTATATACACATACATAAGTACCTGAATTATTTTTTTAGACCTGGTTTTAATTAAGTTCCAACCTTTAAATGTGATTTTATACATATGTAAATACTTTTATTTTGAATACTTTTTTGGTTTCGTTTGCATACCTACTTTTATAATTCACACATAAGTACATGGAAATTTTAAGACTGCATTTTTGTATACATATAAATATGTACCTGAATTGAAACTTTTTTTTAATTAGTTTGTATACCAAAAAAAAAAATTTGTCTAATTATATAATAAGAAGTAATGATTGGTGAAAATTAAAATTTTATAGTGTACACTTTCTTCTGATAATGAAAACTTTTTTGTTTTCATACTTTCATTTATCAATTTTTTTTGTTTCTTTAGTTTTTTACAAGCTTGTTTAAAATAAGGCCTTTATAGAATTGAGTTCATGTCAGTTGTTTATCACCTTTTAATTTTATATTGAATACTTTTTGTTTTCATTTATCACATTTTTTTTCTTTAGTTTTAAGAACATTGATATATTTTAGTTGTTTGTTATAAGGCCTTTTTAAAATTGCGTTTATTCGTTTGTTTATCAGCTTTTAATTTTATGTTAAAAAGTGCATGATTTGGTTATTTCTTCGGTTTATTATTTTATACTGAATTTATTCTTGTTTCTTTGGCTTTTTTTTTCAAAACTTTATATCTGCAATAAATCTTTTTTAATAATAAAATGATATGTCTTTTATTTCATGAAATAGTGTTTTCTATTCTATTACGTATACTTTGTGCTGCAGCCAATTACTGTGGAGGTGTCAAAGGCACGACATCTGCGTTTTTACTAACCGGTTCGGGTTGTTCCTCTGTATAATTTATTGCGGTCAAATCTGTGTATGCTTTGAAATGTATGCATAAATTGTGCAACGCGCAACACACATTGACTATTTTGGCTGCTTTTCTGGGGGTGTAGTACAGCTCTCTTGCCCCAAGGAGACACCTCCATCGGTTTTTGAGCACTCCATTAGTTCGCTCTGTCATATTGCGGCATTTCGAATGGGCATCATTAAATTTCATTTGCGTAGAGCCTTCTTCTGCGTTTCGATGTGGCGTCAAAAGCCATGGTTCCAAAGGGTAACCAGCGCCTCCTAATTGAAAAAAAAGTTAATGTGGATGTACATACCTCCATAATATGTGTTTAGTTATATTTACCTAGTAACCAGTTATTAGTTTCGCCACTCAAATATTGACTTTCGAAAAACGCCCTCAAGTCACTAACGTTCCAAATAAAAGAATCATGGGAGGCTCCAGGGTGAGAGGCATCAACATATCGTATCTTTAGCTAATGATCGCACATCTGAAAAAAGATGAAAAAAGAGAATGATACGATAGTAAATTGAAACAATGTACATTCACTAGAGGTCCCTGCAGGGTCTGGTACGATATGTCGAAAAAAAAGAAGTCGAAACTAAAAATGTCGAAAAAAAAATGTCGAAAAAAAATTTGCCGAAAACACAAAAGGTCGAAAAAAAATGTCTCGAAAAAAAATGTCGAATGAAAAAATGTCGAAAAAAAAATATATAAGATGTAGAAACAATGTAATGAATGATGTGTAAAATTCGCGCGAATTGAACACATCATTCATTACATTGTTTCTACATCTTATATATTAACGTTGTGTATTATTTTTCTAGTGTTTTGCAATAGCTCTTGCAAGCAAATAAAAAACCTGACGGTAAAGTTACAAGCACAAACTCTTAAGCTCTTCTCAATATAATTAACAACAACCTCTCAGAAACGAATCTCCGGTTTAAAGATGTCAGACAAATTTTGATTTTTGGCGACTTTTATAGTCACGTAAATATTTGATGTATCGATGTTTCTATAAAAATTGTGAAGTTTTGAACGTTTAAACGTTGTTTCGGTTTCTCACTTGCCCAAAAACAAAAGTAAATTGGACCAACATCTTTTCCTTGTTCAAAAATATGCACGTAATTAGAAAAATATACACATATTAGAAAACTAACCAAATCGAAGCATCGAAGTACATATATAGCGAAACAAATGTACATAGACTTTGCATCAAAGACACATCGATTTATTTTTGCCATTGGTGACTCCAGCATAGTTTAGCTCAGTAAAATAACGGTAACTTTCTCGAAATGATCATCACCAAATGATTAGTGTTATGCTTTTAATAAGTACAAATCATAAGTCATTCTCAATCTTAATTTTTACATGTGCAGTTTGTAGCCCGAAAATATCTGAGAATATTTCTGTTGTTACCTCTAACAAGGGGAAAATTTGAATAGACTTTGTATTGGAAAATGGTTGAAAAGTTCTTGGTAAGAGGTAAGGAAGTGATAAATAATTGTATATTGTCATAAAACACGTTGTTAAACTCAAATTTCCGAAGTTTTACATTAAGCATCCAAATTTCGACCTTTTCGGTCATTTGCATTTTTCCGACATTTTTTTTTTCGGTCAAAAATCTCTTCGGTATTTTAAAATTTTTTTAAATTCGGTCTTGGAAATTCGACATTTTTTTTTCGACATATCGTACGGGTCCCGTCCCTGCACCGAAATACACTTGCATGCACCCATATTGTGAATCATGACGCTTCTAAAGCCCACTTGCTAAAAGTGCAGTTTCCAGTCCCCTCCGAAATTTGAAGCGAAAATTTAAAAGAAGGGCTCAAAATACGCATATTTACGAGTAGGTTGAGAATCACCGCGCTTAAAAAAACCCTGGGCTGATTTAAAAAATTGCTTTAAATTTGCACTTGAACGTTTTTGCACCTAAAGCAGTAGTACATCAAATGAAAGGTAATTTAATTACCAAAAAAATGGAAATAAAAATTTGAAAATCGATTCATTGGTTTTTGAGAAATTTTGATTTTGAACAAAATTTATTTCCGTTTTCGGAATCTCAATCTACTCGTCAATACGCGTCTTTTGCTGCTCTACTTTCCCCTTTTTGACAAAATTTTGGTGGGGACCAGAAACTGCACTACTACCGCCCACCGCAAACACAAAATTCTATCCATTGCAGACACATGACTCGGAATGAAATTCTAGGCAGGTCGAAGCACTTTTAACAACATCAGTTCAAACGTTTGGAAAGACTTCAGTCACAACCGAAAGCACTATGTAAATATTCAACTTGTTGTTTTATAAATTGACTTACCAACATCATTTAGGCTATAGTATCCCTTCCGGTTGTAGTACAGATGCTTGTTTTGAGATGGAGCCATGATACGAACATGCGTTCCATCGATACACACAAGGACACTAGGAATGCCATGCGAAGTATAAAATGAACGTGAAATATTCCTTTTCTCATCGCTGTTCATTGTTGTCACGATCCATTTCGAGTACAACTCCTCCTCAAAAATGTCAACAACTTCTCCTAGAACTTTGCTGAAGGTGGATTGGGCAAGGGAAACATCTGTATCCTTTCCCACACCCGTTTGGTATCCGCCTTCATCAAAAAAACTCTAGCATGCGCTTAATTTTATAATCGGCGACACTGCAAAATGTTTTTTGGCCTGTTGTGTGTGCGTCGTTAAGATGTCCAACAAATATTTAAATGCGAGATTGTTTACCCTATAGTATTTAATAAATCTGCAATACAACTGAATTAAGAAAAGGACTAAAAATAACTTTGTTAGCACTTACAATGTTTCCGGCAACTCCAGTGGGTTTGTACTGTTGCGCAACCTTCTTCTTATAGCCCTTTGTTGAGACTCTTGTGCTACCGAATCCTCTATTTCCTCTTCTGCTACCATTCGGAAGGCAATACTATGCATTTTTTATTATTTAAATCACTTTTTATTAAAAACTTTTAAATTTTCCATTTACTGAACACAAAAACAAACGATAAAAAGAAAACGTCAAACAGCAACAGCTGATTTCGAAAAATCCTAATTCCTTTTCGCCAATTTTTCTTTTCACTAGCGAAAGGGAATTGCCGGAAATTTTTCGGGCGAATAAAAAATTCCGCAAGAAGAGAATTCCGCGCGGATATTTAGAATCGAGGTGTTAGACTACCTGGTGAACTAATTGTCTCTAATAAGAATAATGAAATTGATAACACTAAACTAAGACAACATTTTTCAATTGTTCGATCGAAAATTATTCATCATAACAAAGAACGTAGTTTCGTTCCGAAAAGCTTAAACACTTGCGAATATGTATTCTTAAAAGTTATTCATAAATCAAATTTACAACCACCTTGTGAGGGCCCTTTTCAAGTT